>JAWPHD010005133.1:0-170088 GCA_037043455.1 Cyrtodaria siliqua
TGCACCACCAATAGTACCTATGGTAGAATAAAAATGAACAAATGAAAAATCCAGATGTTATGCTCCTTTTTTTTATTATATGCAAACAGTATTAAAATCAAAATGGTACTGTCAATATACCTAGGTGTTAATGCTAATTATTGATATATAATAATAATGGCGGTATCAAATTGCTGGGTCCGTGGCCGAATGGTTAACGACGTTGCGTTGTAAACCTTCGCCTCTCACCGCTGCGGATACGAATCCCACTGGGAGCTCGACTTGTAAGTGAGGAAGTGTCGATTCTAACGGATGGCGGGAGGGGTGTACTGTGGTTCTACTCTGGAAAAGTGGGTGGTCTGCCCTCCACACAAAAAAAATCGACCGTCATATATCAATCTCTCCCGAGAGGCCATTACATTGACCTCTGTCAACGTCTAAGAAAGTAGTACTGCCATCACATGATATTTGTCACACGACCATAAATCAACACCGTGACACCACCAACTATCGGCTGTTGATTGACAAGTAAACAATCGAAAGAAACACGACTTATTATCTAAATTTTGATATTATAATATAGGTTAAGTACTCTAATTTAACGTAGGTTGTTCCAGATCTATGCGATATTGGAAAGTGCTGGTAAGCAAACTCGCGATACTGTTACGCTATGGAGACGATTTGGTGGTCCTATTTTAAAGTTTTGACGGCTGAGTAGATATGCCAAAGTACAAACCTTTAATTCTACCGCAATATAATCCTGAGTCATTATTTACTGTATATTTAAAACATTCAAGCCGAAAATTGTTTTCTTTGTAATATAAGCATTTCATACGAAGTTAATTAAAAAAAATATTAGTGTCATCAAGAAATTTTGCATTTCCATCGTTTTTTATCGTTTGCCAAGATTCTTGATATTTGGTGAGACGCTGACAGAGATGTATGTGTATGCAAGGAACGACAACTCTGGGTAGAGATTGGTCATATATAACCTTACATGTGTTGAAAACGACGTAAAACACCATACAACAATTGCTGGGTACGATTCAGTCATAAAGCATGTTTCAATACACGAATACGCTTGCATTGTTTTAATAGCAAGGGTCCTATAAATGTAAAAGGTGGTGTTAATGTTAAAACGACATGAATGGACAAAACATAAAACAAACACATTATATTTCGAGGTTAAAACAAAATTGGTGTTAGTGTTATGGAGTTTTAAATACTTCTTACTTCCAAAATTGAGTCTAATAACGTTCCAAATGTAATTAACACTATTGTTAAACGTAAATTTGTAGTTGATGTTTCTTTAAATCGGTTTATAATAACTTGGAATATAAACATTAACACGGAACGGGACCGTAGTAATATTGGTGGCAATACATTACGTACCTATAAGTTATTTAAAACATTTGAAACAGAAACGTATTGTAAACTAATACTACCAAAAATAAATGATAGGTCAGCTTATTCTAGATTCCGTTCTGGCGTAGCACCGATTAGACTAGAGACCGGAAGATAGGAAAGACTTCAAATCAGTGGAAGAGTTTGTCCATTTCGTAATGTTCATATGGAAGATGAGTTACATATTATGATAACTTGTCCTTTATATAATGATTTTAAAGCTAATTTATATGATAAAGCTATAAGCCAGAATCCTTGTTTTAATAACTCTACAGATGAATACAATTACGTGAGGCACAACTGCAGTTTAAATTCGTATATGTGCCAACTCCTGCTATTTAATTCTTCAACGTCGATCTAGCTATTTGATTCGCTAGTCTTTCCTACTTCTTAAATATGCCAAAAAAAAAGTTTTATAAACATGATTATCAAGTTATAACACTTTTTCTTTATTTCCTTATATGTAAATGATGCTAATTCTGTTTGGTCAGAGGGCATACCTGTTTTTTTTTTTTTAAATAATGCGCATTTTTTGCGTTGTTTATATTTTTCAAATCTTACAATATATATATTCACTCTTTGTGCATATTTTATAGTAATATTAGCAACATTTAATGTGTAATAGATATGCACCACTCTTTCTAGTTTGATGGTAGTTACCTTTAAAATGTGTCTCTTATAGTTCTAATTAGAATGGCATGGCTATTTTATAATGTGTTGTTTTGGCAAGCACAATTAAATGTGAGTTTGCTTCTTTAAAGGGGTTGATGCACTATTTTCATGATGTTTATTTCAAAGGGCTCTGAAAAACGAAAAAAGTTGAAAGAATTATCAAAATGCCATGAAAAATAAAGAAGGTATGATCTACTGAAAAGTTGTAAAGAAACACAATTGGAGGCGGCCATCTTTGAACGATGACGTCATCACGCATTTTTTACCATATATGGCATACTGATAAAATGTCTTTTAAAGCAAGGAAAATCACTGGAAATGAAAAATACATTTTCAGTGATTTTCTTTGCTTTATAATATATTAAATTGCATCCACCCCTTTAAGTGTACAATCTCGGGATAACTACGGGATAACTGTTTCTTTTCTGGGGCCTCCGTGACCGGGATAGTAAAGAGGCTGCGTCTGAAACGTTCTTGCCTCTCACCGCTGCGGGTTCGAATCTCACTTGGAGCTCGATTTGTCAAGTGAGAATGTGTCGATTCTTACGAATGGCGAAAGGTTAACAGAACTGGTTATACCCAGGAAAAATGAGATGGCCTGTCTCTACGAAAATTCAAAGTTCATAACTATATGGTCTAATATGTGCTAAAAATGACGTAAAACACCACTCAAACAATTCAAAACTTCTTTTCTCTTTCTTTTTTTTGTATAGAAAAAAATCTATCATGTTTTGGATGATCGTAGAGTCGTATTCCAGAGATGATTTGTGTTACATACTGGAGTAGTTATTACCCGTCATGTATACATGTACATGTGTTTATGTATATATTATCTATGCCGTTCCATCTCCAAAATGTGCAAAATAATCAGTGGAGAACAACGGGAGGTGTGTGTAGACAATACATGTAGGTATATATATAACTGTCTACCATATTGATGATGTAAAGATGAGAGCTGGCTGGCAGGCAGGAGGTATTGATCTACTTATATATCTATTATCCTGTACAGGCTTCGCATGGATGTTGGCATGTGTATGTTACGCGTGCATAACACATATATGCATGGTTTTGCTGGTTTTGTGTTGAGTGGTTTTGGTATCATTGTAATATGGGCTTTTCCTTTTCTTAACGAAAAGACAACCATATAATATTGGATGATCGTTTTCGTAAGCATGCATCACAAGGGGTTGCCAATAACTTCCAGGACAATAATCTGGAACTAATAAACGATCATAAAAAAGGGGTGTTCATTAATTTCTGGGTAGGAATTTACAGGCTCGACGAATACTATGGCATTATTACCAAAAATAACATCCCCATGTGTTTTCATTGGCTTTTTGGTTTTGGGTACACATAACATGCATCAAGTGTAAGTGAGTTGCAATAAGTAAAGGCGACCTCGCAATCTTGACGTTTGCATCACGTTTGAAATTTGAACCTCGATATTTCAACCCAGTATCAATTTGATTTAAAAGAGGCACAACGCAATCTTTTTTGATTTTTTAAAAAGCCGTCCCGTTAGTATTTCTACATAACTAGAATTTGTTCAGTCATTAATATTAATTATAAGAATGTATTAAAGCGCATTATTGTTTACATAATACTAACAATATAATTAATATAAACCTATGAGCTAATATGAAGAACAAATGGAAACTCAACATTTTGTATAATGATATTATAAAGAAGGTGTAAAGTCAAAATGATACTCGATGAATAAATAAATCGAGACGCTTATTGTATTGCTTGATAAAAACTTTAAGATTGCCGTGTGCCCCACTAAACCTGCTTGCATATAATCAAATGAAATGTTCGGTTTTTAAATTGCATTCGTCATTCTACCTTAGGATTAGATTTATTATTGGTGCAATATAATCAACAGTTATATATAGTAATATGCAGAAAGAATTTGTTTAAAACTTCTTTCTTTAAAGGGAATGTAGCGACGCAGCCAAACCATCTTTATTATTGAGAGTTCTGAAATACTTGAATAAGGGTGAAAGAATTATCAAAATCGGATGGTAAACAAAGAAGATATGATCATTTGAAGTTTCTGTTGAAACAGAGATGGAAGCGGCCATTTTGAGAGCTATGACATCACGGTTCTAAATGACCATATATGGTATATTTATAAATATGAAAATTAACTGATTTATAGGGAAAAAATGACAGCAACTGTATGAAAATTATGTAATACTTAATGGCAATAATGCTTTATATGACCAGTAAAAAAAATCATTCATTTGCAGAGATTTTCTTCGTTTTAAATGATATTTATCAATATTCCATATATGGTAATATGGAACTATGATGTAATAGTTCTAAAAATGGCAGCTGCCATATTCGTTTTAGAACAACCTTTAAATGGTCATATCTTTTTTGTTTATCATCCGATTTTGTTATTTTTTCACATTTTTCCAAGTTTTCCAGAACTCTCAGTAACAGAGCTTGTTTGGCTGTGTCGCTACATTCCCTTTAATGATTTGCGAATATGCAAGTATCCGCGCTTCGACGGTCATCCAATAGGTGAAATACCACTATTGATTTAGGGCTTCTTGATTGGATGACAAAAGTAAAAGGTCTATTAGGGCATATAGTCAGATTGTAAGGTAGATTCTGATTGGATGAAATTACCCAAACCATAACAAATCCACATATGACATGAAGGTATTATATTTCCACATTAAAAATGAGAAAACGATCTACGGCGCCATTGCGTTTGGGTGCTGTGGTTTCTATAGGACCCGCAATGTACCACAAACAAAGAGCACATAACTATACAACAGACGATACGCAACAGAAAGAGTGGTGAAGACAGGGTTACCGACTTGGAACGGTCAGTAGGCAATACGGCCCACCGGTTAGCTTAAATCGATTTTGGATATTTTGACTTAAAGTTGCATTTTTTTTTTATGAAATTGTACTGAGGGTATATTTGCATAAAGTAAAATGTATTTACTGCCATTGGGTAATGTCCACCTTCAGTGAACTAGTAGAGGCTGAAAGCATTACATTATCTCCAATGTGCTGGTCATTTGTGAGTGTATCTAAGATAGTTACTTAGGAAAATCAGGAACATTTAATTCATACTCACTACACGTTCCTGGGAAAAGTGTTTTTTTTCCAGCCAGTGGTATTTAACAAGAGATCAATGACCTTGAAGCTCTACTGATAGATTTTGATAGCTATATCAGCATTCCTGTGAAGTTTCATAAAACTCTGTCAAGTAGTTTCAGAGGAGTAGTCGCTACAAGTTGAAGTTTTTACTATATAACTCTAGGTAAACACAGATGGCCACTGGCAGCCATGTTTAATGTCGAATCAAAATACTTTTCGATAAGGATCAACATCTTGTCATGCTGATCATTTCAGAAAAAGCCCCATATCAATATCACCTACAGTTTTCAAGGAGTAGTCGCTACAAACTTATTTTTAAAAATCTGTTTAGCCGTCCGTCGTGGCCATCTTGAATTTCCGGCCGACCTGAAATTGTGCTAGGATCAACTAGACATCAAGAGCAACATTCCTGTGAAGTTTCATGAACATCCGTCAAGTAGTTTCAGAGGAGTAGTCGCTTCAAATTTTTACTATACAAACTTTATGTAAACAAAGATGCCCACTGGCACCCATGTTTAATGTCGATTCAAAATAATTTTCGACAAGGATCAACATCATGTCATGCTGATCATTTTAGAAAAAGTCACATAGCAATATCACTTACAGTTTCGCTACAATTTTTTTTTTAAAAATCTGTTTTTAGCCATGGCGGCCATCTTGAATTTCCGGCCGACCTAAAAAAAAATCTGGGATCAATTAGACATCAAGAGCAACATTCCTGTGAAGTTTCATAAAAAATCGTCAAGTAGTTTCAGAGGAGTAGTCGCTACAAGGTTTTACTATATATATGTAAACAAAGATGGCCACTAGCGGCCACGTTTAAAGTCGCATCGATATAAAATTCGACAAGGATCAACATCATGTCATGCTGATCATTTTAGAAAATGTCCCATATCAATATCACTTATAGTTTTCAAGAAGTAGTCACTACAAACTTATTTTTTAAAAATCTATTTTTAGCTGTGGCGGCCATCTTGAATTTCTGGCCGACTTGAATTTTTGCTAGGATCAATTAGACATCAAGAGCAACATTCCTATAAAGTGTCATGAAAATCCGCCAGGTAGTTTCAGAGAAGTAGACGCTACAAGTTTTTACTATATAACTCTATGTAAACAAAGATGGCCACTGGCAGCCATGTTTAACGTCAAATCAAAACGATTTTTGACAAGGACCAACATCATGTCATGCTAATCATTTTAGAAAAAGTCCCATATCAATATCACTTATAATTTTCAAGAAGTAGTCGCTACAAACTTGTATTTTAAAAATCTATTTTTAGCTTTGGCGGCCATCTTTGATTTCACATCAACATGAATTTTTGCTAGGATCAACTAGACTTCATGGGCAACATTTCTGTAAAGTTTCATGAATACCCATCCATTAGTTTCAGAGGAGTAGTCGCTACAAATAAAAGTTTACGGACAGACAGACGGACGGACGGACAGACGGACGACGGACGCCGCACCACGGCATAAGCTCTGCTGATCTCTGATCAGTCGAGCTAAAAATATAAGGCTATAATGTAGGCTTATGCGAAATGAATTAGTGGCATACGACCTAAAACAACACGGTACCGTTGTATCAACTAAATACGCTGGTCGACTTACAGGTGAAAGAAATTATACCAAGCACATATTTATGTTATTTGGCCGTCTGTGGGGGTGCCAATCGGTTAATACTTTCATGTATGCGAGAAGCAAGCAACAACAGTATATAATTAATGTCTCTTCACTCGATACTAAGCCGAGACGTAATAAACCATTCCAAGATATCGGTACTAAATCATGCACATGTTTTCCGGAATAAGAATAAAATACCAGTTAGAAACAGTATACTTATTACTAGAAAGCGGATCCAATTTATATTCTGAGTCTCCGTGGCCGAGGGGTTAACGACGCTGCGTTTTTCGTCTCTCACCGCTGCGGATTCGAATCCCACTGGGAGCTCGACTTATAAGTGAAAAAGTGTCGATTCTTACGGATGTCGGGAGGTGTACAATACTGGTTCTACCCAGGAAAAATGGGTGGTCTGTCTCCACCAAAAAAATTCGACCATCATTTATAACCTTACATGTGTTGAAAATTACGTAAAACACTATGCAAACAAACAAACAAAACAAACTCGATACTAAGTGATGCACAAGTTTTTCGAAATAAATTGATAGAATCTGAGTTAATTAAAGTCCCTATCCAGCCATCAACAGGCAAACTTTACAACATATGTACACCATTTCTAAACCTACTGACGACGAGATATACATATATTTATCTTGCATATTTTGAGTTTAACCAACCAGGTCAAAACACAAAACCGGAGCCTCGAATTAAAGAGTTACCAACTCATAATACATTTTACGCATATTCAGTCACGAATATTTTAAGTACCTGTAAATAAACGTTTATTTTTAATCGGCGCATATACATTATTATATGACCTGAACACCTGGATAGAGTTTTGATAAACGGTTTTAGTGTAAGTTTGCCGTTGTATGTCGAGTTGTGATGGATGGATATCAGGCTGCTTTTTCGGGGGAGGGAATGGGTGGGGAGGGTGGTGGTGGTGGTGGTGTGGTGGGTGGGGGAGTGGTCTATGGGTCCGACTATAAACAAATTTTATTTTTTTCTAAAATGCCTATTTACATAATGAATGAGCCACACTATGACCCCTTATTTAAAAGGAGATTCATTTTGCCCAGTACTATGTGCTATCCTAGGATACGCAAAAGGGTTAATTTAAGCATGCTCAGCCCGATTCCGTTTTGAAAATATCTGGTGGATTATGAACCACAGACGTAATAATTGTTATTTGGCCTGTGTGCTAACCATCTATTGGAACACGTTTTATTATTTTAGATTCTTCTTCAAAAACCCTGATGTACCCCCTTTTATCGGCTCAACCCAGTTCGAGCCGCCACTGCAGTTTTACACTGCAAATCAGACCGAATAACAAAGTATTGACATAAATGAACATTCCAGGCACGCCTCTGTTTGCATATAAATACAAATATGTTGAATGTACATGAGTTTCTGCAAATTCCGTTGTATAACACATCGACGCTGGATTCATACTTTTTTCTACTACCATACAGAAAACCACGTTCTCTAGTGTGTATAGCATCAATAAGCGTTCATTTGAACACCTCAGCACTAGAAGAAACGTTATATATATACGGAGGAATATGAGTCGATTCAGCTCGTTATTTTCTGAATGATATACAGGTATTAATAGACAAACGATTTCCACATTGGGAACTCAAATCTCGTTAGAATGAAGCCAAACACCCTAATCAGACCCTCTACTGTCCGCTCAAAGCGTGATAATAAGATCTTACCAGCTCAGTGTGAAAATCAGATCCTCTACTGTCCGCTCAAAGCTTGATAATGGGACCCTCTCAGCTCAGTGTGATAATCAGGCCCTCTACTCACCGCTCAAAGCGTGATGAGACCCTCTCAGCTCATTGTGAAAATCAGACCCCAACTGTCCGCTAAAAGCGTGATAATGAGACCCCCTGTAAGCTCGTGTGAAAATCAGACCCTCTAATGTCCGCTAAAAGCGTGATAACGAGACCCTATGTAAGCCCAGTGTGAAAATCAAACCCTCTACTGTCCGCTCAAAGCGTGATAATGAGACCCTCAGCTCAGTGAAAATCAGACCCTCTACTGTCCGTTCAAAGCGTGATAATTAGTCCCTCGGTCTTCTCAGAGTGATAATCAGACACCCTACTGTCCGCTCAAAGCGTGATAATGAGACCCTCTATATGCTCGGTGTGATAATCAGACCCTTTACTGTCCACTCAAAGCGTGGTAATGAGACCTTCTGTATGGTCAGTGTGATAAGCAGACCCTCTACTGTCCGCTCAAAGCGTGATAATGAGACCCTCTGTATGGTCAGTGTGATAATCAGACCATCTACTGTCCGTTCAAAGCGTGATAATGAGACCCTCTGTATGGTCAGTGTGATAATCAGACCCTCTACTGTCCACTCAAAGCGTGATAATGAGACCCACTGTATGGTCAGTGTGATAATCAGACCCTCTACTGTCCGCTCAAAGCGTGATAATGAGACCTTCTGTATGGTCAGTGTGATAATCAGACCCTCTACTGTCCGCTCAAAGCGTGATAAGGAGACCCTTTGTATGGTCAGTGGGATAATCAGACCCTCTACTGTCCACTCAAAGCGTGATAATGAGACCCTTTGTATGGTCAGTGTGATAATCAGACCATCTACTGTCCACTCAAAGCGTGATAATGAGACTATGCTTAGTTTGATGAGACCCTCTACTGTCCACTCAAAGCGTGATAATGTGACCCTCTACTGTCCACTCAATGTGTGATAATGTGACCCTCTACTGTCCACTCAATGTGTGATAGACTGTATGGTCAGTATGATAATCAGACCCTCTACTGTCCACTCAAAATGTGATAATGAGAACCTCTGTGTGCAGTGTGAACTGATTATCAGACATTCTGTCAACTGAAAACGTAAAAATTACTAAGGGGGACCTATGTCGTGACTATATTTCTTCCAAAGTAGGTTACAGCGACCCACAACTTTGGACGTGAAGTCAGCTGCACGTAAGGAACATTCTGTAGTATGGTGAAAATCCTGCAAGAAAGAAGCAAGATACGCATGTTGTAACGGAGACAGCATATGACCTTTATTTTGTCTAAGGTAGGTCATATTGCACATGTTAGATGTCTATAAGGAACATTCTGTTGGAAAATTGTGAATATCCTGCAAGTAATGAAGAAGATATAAACTAAAAGTGTGTTCCTCGGACACTTGTGTCGCCTGCCGTGTGCTTATTTCAGCAAGTACAACCAAACTATAAATTTTTAAGACGGGGGTTGCAATCCTTCATGAATAATGGAGCATTTTTTTAAGCGTTTACGTTTATGAAAAGGGGCATACGTTTGCATTGGATAATTGCCAAGTTATGAGCTCGGTTAGGTTGCAGGTTCAAGTTTTATGAAAAGGGACATAACTCTGCCAAAATGAAAGTTATTGGACATGTGTAACAAAATTCCTTGGGCTGAGAATGATGAAGATGTGTGTGAAGTTTCATGAACATAGGTCAAATACCTTATCAAGGTTTGACCAAGGTTAGGTTGCAGGCTAAAGTGTGACGGACGGACGACGACGGACTAAGTGATCCCTAAGTGTTTACCATGCTATGCAGACACAAGGTTGACGGACGGACGACGACGGACTAAGTGATCCCCAAGTGTTTGCCATGCTACGCAGACACATACACACCCGGACGACATAGCGATCAGTAAACAGGCTCGACAGCAAAAGAGAAACAAGTCTGATATGGCATTTTTATCTTTTATTTTTTATTTTTTAATTGAAGGCGATCAATTAAACATTATTACACTAAAGGGAATCAACAAATGGCGTTCTTTTACAGGCAATCCCTGTTATTAAAACTTTCCAGTACTGTAGAAACATGTAGCTGTAATTTTGATAATATTTTTCAATTTTCAAATATACATAAAGAACATGCAATGACAATTAAATCATTAATGTTCAAATTCTGAAACCATACCTTTATCAACTTAAAGGGACAATGTCCGTAAGTAACGTATATATCAATAACTGTTTAATTTTGTAATATATGCATGAAAACAGGAGTCTAAACTGCAATATTTACATTTATTTTGCTCACACGCTATTTGAAAGTGTAGTAATTGGTAACGCCTTCAATGCTGGTCTATTATTACTTGCAAATGTGATTTTAGTGTGGGCTACAAGTTCAACCCAACAAAGCTGTATTTTTTTTTTGAACCACTATTGAATTTCGTCAAAAGATCTTATTTCACAGTAAATATTCAATAATGGTAGTTGTGTGTTTTATAAGCTAAAGGTTATGGCCAATGTCCCTTTAATGTAAAATTTGCAAGAGCAGAACTCATATTATGCAAAAAAATGAAAAGCAACTTCATTTGAGATGATTCTCAATATTTACATTACAGACATGCTGTTATTGAACTGTAGACAATTGAAACATACTACACTCTTAAAACGGACATATGGCACTGTTGGTATTTTAATAACTCGCAGCATCCAATTTTTTTCTCTATGTAAATTGCATTTGTTCAATCATTAATATTAATTATAAGAATTGTATAAAGCAAATTGTTTTTGCATATTACTAACTGTTGATTATATTTCACCAATAATAATTATATTCAAACTTATGGTAGAATAACGAAGAAAAGTTGAAAAACTCAAAATTGTACTTAAATCTATGCAAGCAGAGCAGATTTAAAGTCAAACTCATACTGGATAAATATATCTAGCGGCTAATTTTAATGCTTGATAAAGACTTCAAGATTGCCATGTGTCCCTTTAATATTAAACCATTTTCAAAATTTTTTTTTGCCTTGCTGCAACAATCATGGTAAAACAGTGTCGGACTTGTTCAAATTTTTGAGACACGATTCACTTTCAATACAAAAACAAAATCAAAATCTTTATAATAATAATACTCCTTGTACCAAGAAGCTGCTCACAATAATTTCTAGGAATCCTGGTGCCAATCAACTTCAGATAACAATTTTAAGTTTTACGAGAAGCTACAATATGATTGCAAACCTGTTTAAATATACGTGTAGATACACATGTCATTTTAATAAACGATTTACTTACTTATACAGAATTTTAAATTACTATCCAATTACTAAAATCTTATATATCGTACAAAAATAACGCATTAATAAGATTTTTTTTTATCCGGAATGATTGAGATTTCAGAAAACTGCGACACAGGAAAAATCATGTATACAATATACTTCTCCAGCTAAAAGATAAAATATTTAAGCCCACAAACAAATGAGGAATCATCAAATTGCATCACGATCACAACACGTGTAAAAATGGTTAGTTATATTTCTTTTCTTTTTTATATACTTTTTTAACTTTATGAAGTTACCAGTCACATTTTTATTGATGAACATATGATTTAACCAGTAAATTCACTGCAACTTACGTTAATTACACAACTGCTCTTTGCATTCCAAATTCTAGATGATATTTATAATGAAATAATGTTATAATCTTTCTATGTACATCAGTAACTTCAATTATTTACAATAAATCTGAACAAATAATAAACATTCTTAATGTTTATTATTTGTTCACGATTTATTGTACAATAATTGAAGCTAATGAAGTACATAGAAAGATTATAACATTATTCTCCCTTTTCAAACTATCATCTAGAAAATGCCGCTGAAGTCCTCAAATTGGCTATAAATAACTCGCTATTTACAAGAATATTGTGTTTTCACATATGCATACAATCAACAATAATAAGGCTTAAAATAAAAAAGTGTTCGTTTCCGCTAACCCGACCGACCATATTATTTAGCCGCCGACCCTAATTTTTTTATTGCAAAAAAAAAGAAAAAAAAAAGTTGAACCCATGAACCTTTCCTACAGATAAAAAAAATAAAAAATCCTCCAGTGAGATTTGAACCCACGACCCCTGGGGGTTTCAGTGTACATTACCAAATATTGAAAAAGGGCCACTAGGCAGTAATACCTGCCCCAGTATTTTTGATCATATTAAAAGTGTTTTTTCATTAACAAAAATAAGGTCATTAATAATAAAAAACAATAAAAAAAGGTTTTGCCTACCGGTACCTACCTACCCAATTTTTTTTGAAGTTGTTAGCAGAAACAAAACTTTTTTTTTTGCCTAATGAACTTATCAATCAAGCAGTTGAGTGGCACTTCAGAGGCCTGACAAATATACTAAACAAGTAAAGAACAGCTTCATTTTTTCTTTCTTCTCAATTGCACGTTTGTTTGTTGTTTTTTCACCCCACTTTCACTCATGACAATTACATATTTACTATATGTACATAGCTGTAGATATTTACATGTTAACCAATGCCACTGAAAGGAAACATTTACTGATTTTTTACTGTGAAACATTTATTCTCATCAATCTACCGTCTGGAAGTTTTGTCATTAACTGCATACACATTAATTTAAAAGTATGTGCATTCCAATGTGTAGATGAAAATTAGTCCCAACTTTGTCTTTGGTGTATATCAGAAGTTTTTCCTTATATTTCACCACAAGAATAGTTTTCGCTTCACATTAATGTCATGTACGATTTACTGCATCCATAACAATAACACAAGCTTCTGTCTTAGTTAATCACTATTTCTAATAGACAAAACACTGCAGCCATGTTTTTGACTCCTGGTGTAACACACATTCCCGTACTGGTTTGGCACTCAATTGTCTACAAAACTCTGTCCAGGGTCTATTCCATATCACTATCATCATCTGCAGCACTGTATGTAGGACTGGTAGGGGAATATTTAGGGGTTGTGGGGGTGAATGCTGGTGATGAGGGACTATATTGCGGACTTGAGGGGCTGTAGGAAGGAGAAGCTGGGGAATATTGCGGACTGGAAGGGCTGTAAGAGGGACTTGCAGGAGAGTACTGTGGACTGGAGGGGGAGTAAGTAGGGGATGTGGGGCTATACTGTGGAGAGCTGGGGCTGTATTTGTGCGAGCCCCTGTCACTGATAGAGCCGATAGAGCCTGGACTATATGCTGGGGATGTGGGGCTGTATGTTGGGGAGGTTGGGGAATACTGCGGAGAGCTGGGGGAATAGGAAGGAGATGTAGGGGAGTAACTCGGAGAAGTGGGGCTGTATTTGGGGCTCGAAGGGGAATAAGAAGGACTGGTTGGAGAATAAGACGGTGACTGAGGGCTGTATTTTGGGCTGCTAGGTGAGTAGCTAGGGCTACTTGGGCTGTAGTTGGGGCTACTCGGTGAATAGCTAGGGGATGTGGGGCTGTATGAGGGGCTCGATGGACTGTAAGATGGAGATGATGGGCTGAAATTGGGAGATGAGGGGCTGTAGCTAGGGGACGTGGGTGAATAGCTGGGACTGGTAGGGGAGTAACTTGGGCTGGTGGGGCTATAGCTGGGACTTGTTGGGCTGTAGCTGGGCGATGTTGGGGAGTAAGAAGGAGATGTGGGGCTGTAACTTGGGGATGTTGGAGAATATGAGGGGCTTGTAGGAGAATAACTGGGGCTTGTAGGACTGTATGATGGGGAAGTAGGGCTGTAGGATGGCGAAGTTGGAGAATAACTTGGACTTGTCGGACTGTAGCTCGGCGACGTTGGAGAGTATGACGGAGATGTCGGCGAGTACGAAGGACTAGTCGGACTGTATGATGGACTGGTCGGTGAGTAGGACGGCGATGTAGGACTGTAATTTGGTGACGTAGGAGAGTAGCCAGGACTTGTCGGACTGTACGATGGACTGGTAGGCGAGTATCCAGGACTCTGCGGAGTACTTCCACCAGACATTGCTGGCGAGCTTGGAATATATGACGGTGATGTCGGAGAGTAGCTTGGCGACATGGCACCTCTGGGGCTGGGTATGTACGGGCTGGATGGCGAGCTGGGTGAGCCAGGTTGTGGTGACCATGCAGGACTGTAACCTGGGCTGTACCCACTCTCACTTGCGGCTGACGGAGAGAAACCTGCCGCACCCGGCGTCATTCCGCTGCCGATACCTGGTGACCAGACACTGGCATATCCAGGTGTGGCACTCTGTTGCCATGGTGTCATCTGCGGCGACATTCCTTGTGCAGGACTTCCTGCAACCCCCATGAACATGCCGGTTCCGACTGAAATGGAAACAAAATATGTGCTAGAATGTATTGTATTATATAAATGAATTATATAATCATGTTTTTTTTCTCACATTTTTCTACATGCAATTGCAAAACATCATGACAGAAAAATATTTGTTTAATGTTTGCAAGGACGAGATTGTTTTTAACCTATATGATTGCATTGAAAAAGATAAACAAGCATGTACTTCACATTATGGTGGAGGTAATATTTTATCCACACATTTTAGGCTCTTTATTGTCTTCAAATCCAATTCCTTAGTAAAAGTGTTTTATTTTTGTGCTTAGACAAATACAGATCTTTTTACTATACTAACCTCCTCCCATCATGCCAGCGCCAATGTTTTGTGGGATCTCCATGCCGTATTTACATTTCTCTGCATCGAGCAGTAGATCGAAGCAGCCTGTACCTATCCTAGCCAGTTGTCCCAGCATGATGGCCTCGGACACCCCCTTCATGGGATCACTTTCTGCATGGGCTGCTGCCTCCATCAAAATGTCAACCTGAGGAGTAGTCAGTGTTCTTCCATTAATAAATCTGAGCGAACATTGGTCGGTGAAGTAGTTTTTGATAAATCGATTACAATTTTTCATGATTTTTCTAGATAAGTCAAATGTTTGGTCAGCTTCGTTCAGTCTTCAGAACAAACTTTTGTTTCTTTTCTTCACTAGTCTTCACTATATTGCACTGTTGTAAAATGGCTTACATAAAAGCCACGTTTATGTGATTAATCATCGATCATCAGTTGGTTACAAATTCTAATAATCGATGATGAATTTTCAACTGATTCACAACACTATGAGTAGTGGTAGACTATTTAAAGGTTAAGAGAGACTCACATGTTTAGTGCGAAGTACTCGTGAAATTGTAGAGTTAAATACAAAGTCTCCAGATACCATTTGAAGGGTTCAGGTATTTTCACTATTACTAATAACATGTAGGAACACATTGTAATGAAGACATTTAGGCAATATATATACTGCGTACACGATTACCACATTTATCAAAGCTCTTTATCTGCACACAAACAGAAAAAGTAATGTCCTTAAACATAGGAACATAAACAGCACATTTTCTGCCGTCTGTGGTGTCGAGGCATGTTTAAATGGAATTACCCATAAATATAAACCAACTTACAGTTTCCTCAAAGGAACATCTGGCCAGCGCCCCCGTCTCCTGCCTGTTGATACCGTGACGCGTGATGGCCATCAAATGACCCTTGGCCGTCATCACGTCGCACAACAAGGCCAAGTGACGGTAGTTGACGTAGGAACCGTCGAAGGAGATGACGTGGTTCATCTCTTTCTCAATTGACTTTCGTACAGCTTCAATACCCAGGGTCTGGAATGAAGAGATTTATATTGTTGGTGGCTTGAATTGCCAATAATTCCAGTGAATGAAAATGTAATACAGAAGATGATAGAAATGGATGATTTAAAAGGTTTATATCCTAGTTCAATGAATGTCTCAGTTTTCTTTTACACACAACTGTCATCTTAAATATCCCTGGATTTAAGTTTGGACCTTCAGTTAAGCCGTAAGATAATAGTATTTGCATTACCTGCCAACATGAGATGGCCTTTATTTAATTGTTATGTACAGTTATTTTAATTATATACAGCTCTGCTTGGGTATTCCGTGAAGATCGGAAAATATCTACCCTCCGTATAACTGGTAGGAATTTCCCCATTTTAACTGGAACCTTTGTAGTCTCGGTTCGGATAGAACAGTTATACCCCGTGTTGTAATTCCCAGTCTTCACCGGATAACCATGAATTAAAAGAATGCCAGTATTAAGATATCTGCCCTTTTGTTAATTTCAGAGTATGCTGTATGTTATTGGTTTGATTGGTTGAAATGAATAATAAAAAAAAAAGATTGGCAACTGGTGTCACGTTAATTATTCTTAGAATAAGCATCAACTTACAGCGAACACTTCCACAATATCATTAGTGGTTGTCCTGACTGGGTCCACATCCCTCTCACTGAGGACTCGGAGGAGGGCTGTACCGTCTGTCTCGAGGATCCATTCAGCCACGGCCTTGAACTCTCCCTCCTCTGTGATGAAGATGCGCTTCTTGTCATCTGTATGAGGCAGATGCATGTACACCTGTAAGAGAAACACAGGCTTAACATGAGATCATGCTTAATGCAGGTAATAAGGTTTTTCTGTTGACAATAAAGGGTCTTATTTACAAGATTTCCGTTCATTTTTTATGCAAAGGACTATGAAAAAATTCCAGATCTGACCAACAGACTTCGACCAGACTATCTACTCACATAAAAAAAATCAAGGTAGAAGCTCAGCAAACATGACTTTCTAAAGAAACAATATGTAGATCCATGTTGAAGGTTCACCCTTTGCCACTGACGTAAGGCAGACGCATGTTGCAAGTCAGAAGAAAATGAACCTGTTCCAATCCTTTCAAACAAATTGATATTTTAGCAAAACACTTTTTTTTCTACTCCAATAAAATGTTATGTTATTGTTAAAATGTCGTGTTATTGTTGAAATAACTTCTTTGTGGATTTGTGTTGTCAGTAAAAAATTAGAGTGTTTGACGTAATATCATTTTCTGTCAAATATAAAATTTACATCATACAACACAATAGTGTCTTTGTTTAAGCCATGTGTGGCAAAGCGAGTCCTCATAAGCTCGCTCCGAAGTGCGCTCGCGTCAAGTCCTCGATCTTGGCATTCGACTCTAACAAGTGCTGGACCCTCACGGGAAGCCAACAACCATTACTGCTGTCAGGCTTGAAGGGAATGACATTTTAATAGTTTCCTCATTTTCATATGTTGTCAGTAAAAAATTAGAGTGTTTGACGTAATATCATTTCTGTCAAATATAAAGTTTACATCATACAACACAACAATACCCATTGTTCATGAAAACACAAGTTTTCTCTTTCTTTTTTAAAATTCAACACAAATTTACTATTTCAGCATTTGATATGTTGTCAGTAAAAAATTAGAGTGTTTGATGTAATATCATTTTCTGTCAAATATAAATTTGTTCAGCAAAAACACATGTTTATCTTTTCTTAAATTAACACAAATTTACTCGTTTCATCATTCGATATGTGTTGTCAGTAAAAAATTAGAGTGTTTGACGTAATATATCATTTTCTGTCAAATATAAAGTTTACATCATACAACACTACAATTCCCTTTGTTCAGCAAAAACACAAGTTTCTCTTTTTTTAAATGAACATAAATTTACTCGTTTCATCATTCGATGTGTTGTCAGTAAAAAATTAGAGTGTTAGATGTAATATCATTTTCTGTCAAATATAAATTTGTTCAGCAAAAACACATGTTTCTCTTTTCTTAAATTAACACAAATTTACTCGTTTCATCATTCGATATGTGTTGTCAGTAAAAAATTAGAGTGTTTGACGTAATATATCATTTTCTGTCAAATATAAAGTTTACATCATACAACACAAAAATTCCCTTTGTTCAGCAAAAACACAAGTTTCTCTTTTTTTAAATGAAAATAAATTTACTCGTTTCATCATTCGATGTGTTGTCAGTAAAAAATTAGAGTGTTTGATGTAATATCATTTTTTGTCAAATATAAATTTGTTCAGCAAAAACACATGTTTCTCTTTTCTTAAATTAACACAAATTTACTCGTTTCATCATTCGATATGTGTTGTCAGTAAAAAATTAGAGTGTTTGACGTAATATATCATTTTCTGTCAAATATAAAGTTTACATCATACAACACAACAATTCCCTTTGTTCAGCAAAAACACAAGTTTCTCTTTTTTTAAATGAACATAAATTTACTCGTTTCATCATTCGATGTGTTGTCAGTAAAAAATTAGAGTGTTTGATGTAATATCATTTTCTGTCAAATATAAATTTGTTCAGCAAAAACACATGTTTCTCTTTCTTTTTTTAAATTAACACAAATTTACTATTTTCATCATTTGATATGTGTTGTCAGTAAAAAATTAGAGTGTTTGACGTAATATATCATTTTCTGTCAAATATTAAGTCTACATCATACAACACAATAGTGTCTTTGTTCAGCAAAATCACAAGTTTTCTTCTTTTTTTCTTTTAAATTCAACACAAATTTACTATTTCAGCATTTGATATGTGTTGTCAGTAAAAAATTAGAGTGTTTGATGTAATATCATTTTCTGTCAAATATAAATTTGTTCAGCAAAAACACATGTTTCTCTTTTCTTAAATTAACACAAATTTACTCGTTTCATCACTCGATATGTGTTGTCAGTAAAAAATTAGAGTGTTTGACGTAATATATCATTTTCTGTCAAATATAAAGTTTACATCATACAACACAATAGTGTCTTTGTTTAAGCCGTGTGTGGCAAAGCGAGTCCTCATAAGCTCGCTCCGAAATGCTCTCGCGTCAAGTCCTCGATCTTTGCATT
Organism: Cyrtodaria siliqua; assembly: GCA_037043455.1. NCBI lineage: Eukaryota > Metazoa > Mollusca > Bivalvia > Adapedonta > Hiatellidae > Cyrtodaria > Cyrtodaria siliqua. The sequence continues at coordinate 19,254 of JAWPHD010005133.1, forward strand.
CGACTCTAACAAGTGCTGGACCCTCACGGGAAGCCAACAACCATTACTGCTGTCAGGCTTGAAGGGAATGACATTTTAATAGTTTCCTCATTTTCATATGTTGTCAGTAAAAAATTAGAGTGTTTGACGTAATATCATTTCTGTCAAATATAAAGTTTACATCATACAAGACAACAATGCCCATTGCTCATGAAAACACAAGTTTTCTCTTTCTTTTTAAAATTCAACACAAATTTACTATTTCAGCATTTGATATGTTGTCAGTAAAAAATTAGAGTGTTTGACGTAATTTATCATTTTCTGTCAAATATAAAGTCTACATCATACAACACAACAATGATCTTTGTTCAGCAAAAACGCAAGTTTTTTTCTTCTTTTTTTCTTTTAAATTCAACACAAATTTATTATTTCAGCATTTGATATGTGTTGTCAGTAAAAAATAAGAGTGTTTGATGTAATATCATTTTCTGTCAAATATAAATTTGTTCAGCAAAATCACATGTTTCCCTTTTCTTAAAAATTAACACAAATTTTCTCGTTTCATCATTCGATATGTGTTGTCAGTAAAAAATTAGAGTGTTTGACGTAATATCATTTTCTGTCAAATATAAAGTTTACATCATACAACACAACAATTCCCTTTGTTCAGCAAAAACACAAGTTTCTCTTTTTTTAAATTAACATAAATTTACTCATTTCATCATTCGATGTGTTGTCAGTAAAAAATTAGAGTGTTTGACGTAATATATCATTTTCTGTCAAATATAAAGTTTACATCATACAACACAACAATTTCCTTTGTTCAGCAAAAAAACAAGTTTCTCTTTTTTTAAATTAACATAAATTTACTCGTTTCATCATTCGATGTGTTGTCAGTAAAAAATTAGAGTGTTTGACGTAATATATCATTTTCTGTCAAATATAAAGTTTACATCATACAACACAACAATTCCCTTTGTTCAGCAAAAACACAAGTTTCTCTTTTTTAAATTAACATAAATTTACTCGTTTCATCATTCGATGTGTTGTCAGTAAAAAATTAGAGTGTTTGACGTAATATCATTTTCTGTCAAATATAAAGTCTACATCATACAACACAATAGTGTCCTTTGTTTAACCAAATAAGTTTTCTCTATCAATAACAGAATCTACTCGTACGTGTACATCTGCCCAGCCAAAAACCATTACTGCGGTCAGGCTTCAAGAGAATAACATTTTAATAGTTTCCTCATTTGTTTCGACCCATGAATAAAGCATAATACGTTGTCAGTAAAAAATTAGATTGTTTGACGTAATATATCATTTTCTGTCAAATATAAAGTCTACATCAAACAACACAATAGTGTCCTTTGTTTAACCAAATAAGTTTTCTCTTTCAATAACAGAATCTACTCGTACGTGTACATCTGCCCAGCCAACGACCATTACTGCGGTCAGGCTTCAAGAGAATAACATTTTAATAGTTTCCTCATTTGTTTCGACCCATGGTATAAAGCATAATACGTTGTCAGTAAAAAATTAGATTGTTTGATGTAATATATCATTTTCTGTCAAATATAAAGTCTACATCATACAACACAATAGTGTCCTTTGTTTAACCAAATAAGTTTTCTCTTTCAATAACAGAATCTACTCGTACGTGTACATCTGCCCAGCCAACAACCATTACTGCGGTCAGGCTTCAAGAGAATAACATTTTAATAGTTTCCTCATTTGTTTTGACCCATGGTATAAAGCATAATACGTTGTCAGTAAAAAATTAGAGTGTTTGACGTAATATATCATTTTCTGTCAAATATAAAGTTTACATCACACAACACAACAATGCCCTTTGTTCAGCAAAAACACAAGTTTTCGCTTTCTTTTTTTAAATTCAACACGATTTTACTATTTTCATCATTTGATATGTGTTGTCAGTAAAAAAATTAGAGTGTTTGACATAATATATCAATATCTGTCAAATATAAAATTTACATCATACAACACAACAGTGCCTTTGTTTATCCAAGTAAGTTTTCTCTTTCAATCACAGAATAATCTACCTGGACGTGTACATCCGCCCAGCCAACAACCATTTGAATAGTTTCCTCATTTTCATAATTTTGTCGGTAAAAAATTAGGGTGTTTGACGTAATTTCATTTTCGGTCAAATATAAAGTTTACATCACACAACACAACAATGCCCTTTGTTCAGCAAAAACACAAGTTTTCGCTTTCTTTTTTTAAATTCAACACGATTTTACTATTTTCATCATTTGATATGTGTTGTCAGTAAAAAAATTAGAGTGTTTGACATAATATATCATTTTCTGTCAAATATAAAATTTACATCATACAACACAACAGTGCCTTTGTTTATCCAAGTAAGTTTTCTCTTTCAATCACAGTATGATCTACCTGTACGTGTACATCCGCCCAGAAAACAACCAATACTGCTGTCAAGCTTGAAGGGAATAACGTTTTAATAGTTTCCTCATTTTCATAATATGTTGTCAGTAAAAAATTAGAGTGTTTGACGTAATATCACTTTCTGTCAAATATAAAGTTTACATCATACAACACAACAATGCCCATTGTTCATGAAAACACAAGTTTTCTTTTCTAAGTTCATCACTAAGTTTCTTTTCACTATGTTCATTAATGTCACGTGTTATCAGTAAAAAATTAGAGTATTTGACTTAATATCATTTTCTGTCAAATATAAACACAATAATAATGCCCCTGTTCATCAATAAGCTTTTTCCTTCTTATTAGCCCTTTACCCATTACATATATATTAATGGACAGTTCTTTCTTTGAATTAAGACCATTCCATTTATGTGAAAAAGGGGTGTTTTGGGAGAAATGACTGATCAGCAGCCAGACATTGTAAACCCAGATCAGCCTGCGAGTAACTGGGTTTATGGACGCAAAGGCTATTATAGTCGTGCTTAGCAGGTTAAGGGGTTAATACATAGACATCCACTGACCATTACTTAGTCTATATTGCCTTATTTTCATATTTAAATGTGTTGTCAGTAAAAAATTAGAGTGTTTGACGTAATATCATCTTCTGTCAAATATAAAGTTTACATCATACAACACAATAATGCAAAGTTCATCAAAAACAAGTTTTCTTCCTTTTTCCACCATTCTTTTTTAAAATTCCAAGTTATTTTCATTATTTTCTTCATTTGTCATGTGTCGTGAGTAAAAAAATTTTTTTTGACATAATTTCATTTTCTGTCAAATATAAAGTCTACATCATACAACACAATAGTGCCCTTTGTTCATGAACAAACTAAATTTCTGTTTCTTTAAAATCATTACAAAGTGTTGCTTTTCACCATTTTCATCTTTTTCCATGTGTTGTCAGTAAAAAATTAGAGTGTATGACATAATATCATCTTCTGTCAAGTATAAAGTTTACATCATATAACACAATTTTGCTTAAAATGTTAATCGTTTTACAGCTTATCAACTACACAGGAATCTGGCGTATCCTCCTCTTTCTATCATTTAGATTCCCCTGGTTCCTGAACATGCTTGGAGGACAGACGATACACAGGTCAACCCAGAATATGTCCCAATCAGAGGGACGAGTGTCTTGCCTTGAGAATAGATATACCTTAGAAACAGACTTGGTTCAAGAGTGTCGATGAAAAGCACAGATCTGAACAACCGAGGAATAGTGTGGCCAAGTTTCATCTAAATGGTTTCAGGTTTCAGAGGAGACATCGTTTTTGTGAGATTTCTAACACGATGGATGCTAGAAATGCTATTGCACAAGCTAGTAGGGGGATATAACATGGTACAGATCTAGAACAAACACAAACCTTGCCAATGGCCTCTATACCCTGCAGTGACATGTCAGACAGCAAGTTAGACTCGATACATCTCAGGAACACGTCATCCTCCATCTTGTCTGCCACCTCTTCCTCCTGTACAGATGAATAGTTGTATAAGAGACATTTTTATACAATATATTGGTATGCATAATTTTATTTAAACAATTCCAGAACTATTTAAACAATGTTCTAGTATAAATGCTTTTCAACAATACCGAAACTGTTTTTCGACCCATGGTAAGCACATTTTCACTTTAACAATTTCATTTTACTATTTAGACAATATATGCATGCGTTCTTGTAATCATTGATGGACAGCAAACTCTATAATCTCTTTCTACACTGTCCTGTGTAATAAAAAGTGTCATACGGAATTGTAACAGACAAGAAACTAAATTTATATAGAGTTTAATTAACATTGTTGAAGTGATACTGGAAATAATTCCGGAGTGAGAAAAATTCTTGCAATATACTATAGAAATGAGTGCGTTTCACACGAGTTTCTATATCGCAAGAATATTTCTCACGAGTGAATCATTTTCCGTATCACGACAAAAATGTTAATTAATCTATATAATATATATTCTGTGATGAACTTCTTTTCAATCGTCTTTTGACACAAGTATTCCTTCTTCTGTCACTCCTTTGGCTGAGTAATATCATGACGTCAATTCGTGACGTCTATCTATCGTTTAGATCATAACATTTGGCATTAGAGGAAGGGATATGTTATAGATTTTTTCAAACTGGGAAATTTCTATAATTCATCACAGAATATATAATATTCTTATTTTTGTATTATCACAGTTTGCCGTTTTGCAGTGGTAGTGAACTATGTTCATCAAAATAGTGAAATTAAAATTTCAGATTTATAAAGTTTATAAACCACCATATAAATTGTATTGTCTATAAACACCTAAATGCCCTCAGAGAAAAAAATTAGAGTGACTGACTATTTATCAGCAATAATGTTCAGTCGAGATCGCATCATCATTGGGCATTAGGAGTAAATTAATCATTCCACAAAACAAGCACTTTTAAAATTGTGAAGTAGAAGGAGAGGCGTACCAGAGGAAGGTCAACAGCAACATTATAACCCAGGGCTGTTTTACCTTATATAACAGAGGCCTGTAAGTAAAAGGCCTCTTCTCCGATTGAAAACTTGACTGTTTTTTCCAAATTGTGGGAGAAAAATTTCCTAATCAGAAAGCAGCAGAGTCTCTCAGAATTTGAGAAAAAGCATTAATTCTGCAATGTGTGTTTGTCTGTTCGGACTGAGAAGTCAGTAATTATAATAATGGATACAAATATAAATAATGCATAGTATTGTCATATTTACTTGATAGATGAAATCTTACATCGTTCCCAAAATGAGAAATAATCACGTTTTCCCCCAAAATGGACAGGCTTGGGACTCTTCTCAATTTTGTGGAAAAAAATCCCCGTAACCTCAATACCACAGAATTGAATTGGGGTTTTAAGGCGCACCAGTTATATGGTGCCTAACATGAATGAACATGCCAGGCTCATCCTCCATATACATCAAGATAAAATATGGAGAACGGGCCTAGAACCTTCTAACCCTGAACTGCAAATTCTATTGTAGACACTCCATTTACGCAGGAGTTTTTCTGCCACTGCTCTAGTGATATGAGCGAGATAGCACCCGAAACAATGCAGGGGTCATGATAAGACCTTTGATGAGCATGAACAAAAAATTATTAAAATGAACATGAATTTTGGGGGTGGGGGGTTTCTACCCCTCTGCCTTCCCCTCCAACGGGATCTGCAGTGGCCCTATTCTTTGCCCCGTAACCACACGGGGCAATACCACAGAGAAATTCAGCTAGAATCAGATAAACTACTGAAATGAATGGTAAGACACCGAGTAATCCCGGATCAAACGTCTCTACAAAATAGGTTCTTTTCATTCTTTGATAGGCTTGGAGGAAAGATTTGGGTAAAATGAATCATATGCAAATCAAAGGATTAGAAAAGAATATTTACCTCATTATTTGTTTTGTTTTCTTCCGAGTTCATGATTCGAAGACGTAAAACAAGTTTCTCTGCGTTGTCATCGTTAAAGATGCAGTTCAGATCATCACCGAAACCTGCAGAAACAAAAGGTTTGTATGTTTTATTTGCATAAATAGCATATTGGCTTGAAGTGCTGTTCTTTATATATTATAGAAATGCTTCTTGTACGGCAGGAGTTAGGCCCGTTTGGCAGGACAACAGTTAGGCCACTGCCATGCACAAACAAGACCTCATGTGTGGTACTGGATTTAGGCCACACTGGCAAGATTAAGAACTCTTTATATCTCCTCTTTGGTGGATTTAAAGATTTTCTTTAGCAGCCAATGTGTTTTATACAGTACATATAACTGATCACTGTTACAGAAATTTAAAAGCAATGCAATGCAAACAGATTAATTCTAAAATGCCCTCAGAGAAAAAAATTAGAGTGATTGACAATTTCTCAACAACTCTGTTTCAGTCAACAACAAATCATCATAGGGCATATATTTGATAATCTAGCTTGTTTGTTTGTATGGTGCGTTACGTCATTTTCAACACATGTAAGGTTATATATGACGGTCAAATATTTTTTTTGTGGTGGAGGCAGACCACCCACATTTGCTGCCGGGTAGAACCAGTACTGTACACCTCCCGGCATCCATAAGAATCGACACTTCCTCACAAGTCGAGCAAAACACATTGTTACAATATATGTTTTTGTTTTAACAATGCGACAAATACTTACCAAAACTATGACCTGAATCTTAGGGTTATTGGAGGGAAAAAATGTTGAGGTTTGAGGGAAGGAGTGTAGGATTAACCATCAAGTTGTGTACCACCACCAGTCTTAAAGCACCACTGCTAGACTTTTTTAATAGCCCAATTAAATGGATGGGGAAGAATTGTTGCATATTTCATCAAAAAAAGCATATAGCCTTACCAGCAGTGATTTTCTCCGAGATCGCTTCCATCGTCAGTTTCTTGTCTGTCATCCTCTTACGATCAAGCTCGATTCTGAGTAACCAGGCGGAGATCTTGGTAACGTCAAAATCTGGCATCTCGTAGTACACGTTAACCCATTCCTGGTCCTCCGAGATCACAGTATTTTGGGGGTCTGGGTCGTAGTAGATGGCCGTGTTGGCCGTCACCTTACGCAGGGTCGTGTGTTCAAGTCTACATAACACATCCTACAAAAGCAGACATAAGTCATGTTTAATACAGAGCAACTGGTAAGCTGTGGAGCGTACTTTGGTATTACCCCATAGTTTTGTTTTGGTATTGTCCGAATTCAAGTGAGTCTTGTCCAGAATTTTCTTACTTCTAACTGTTATTAACTTTAATTTTGCATCTTTACATATTTAAAGTTATGCAAGTATGCACTGCAGAGTCAGCTGATAAGACTTGGTGTAATTCAAACCATGTATTAATATTCTGAACTATTTCAAGTGTTATTTAACAGACGCTTAGCAATCAAATAAGCTATGAAAATCTCTTTAAAGTCAGTCAATGTTTCCTATTAAAGGGGTTGATGAACTATTTCAAACAAGATTCATTTAAAAGGGCTCTGAAAAAAGCTGAAAGAATTATCAAAATGCCGTGAAAAATAAAGCAGATATGACCTACTGAAAATTTGAAAAGAAACATAAATGGAGGCGGCTATGTTGGAATGATGCCGTCATCGCGCTTTTTTTACTATATGGCATATTGACAAAATGTCATTTAAAGCAAAGCAAATCACTGCAAATGAAAAAGAAGCATGCAATGTATACATTTTACATCTGTATATTTTTTTTTAATCAATCTGCAGTGACTTTCTCTGGTTTTTCATGGCATTTTGGTAATTATTTCAGCTTTTTTAAGTTTTTCAGAGCCCTTTAAAATAAACTTTGTTTGAAAATAGTGCATCAACCCCTTTGAAGTCGGCTGCCTGTGTGAGTCATGGCCTTACTCATTCTTGCATTGACTAATAAACTGTCTAATAAGGAAGACATCCGTGATTAAGCCTGGCATACCGTACCTTACATTTCTCAGCATCTCTGGAGGCCTGACCTATGAGGAAGACGGTCAGAGATGGAGTCTTGGGTTTCTTTGAGATGTTAATGATCTCCTTCAGCCTGGGTACACCAAGCGTGACGTTCTTGGCAGACACACCGGCGTAATGGAAAGTGTTCAGTGTCATCTGGGTGGCAGGCTCACCAAGGGACTGGGCGGCAAGGGCTCCCACCATCTCTCCTGGGTGCACCTGATGTGTAGGGATGAGACATGTTACAGGACACAACTTTGGTATAGAAGTCTGAAGTAAATATGTCTATTTTCTTGGACAGATCATTGGTTTTCAAAAAAAGTTTTTATTTTTACCTACGTTATTTCTTTACTTGCCAACTGATTATTAACTTGGTAAATTGGTGTACTTCTAGCTTTCTCAAGTAAAACACCAATCAGACAAAACAAATATCAACAAACCTGAGCCTGCTGGAACTTGGTCTCGATTTCTCCAACCAGCCAGTCAAATGCCTCATTTGAGAGACGGAACTCCTCAATGACTCGTTTGGAGCAGAACGTTGCACGAATGAGGGTCTTCATCAACAGTGTGGCATTTTCGTTGGCCTGGATACTGAGTCGGTCTGGGCCGGGCACAACTGTGAGACGCTTACATAGGTCTTTAATATCTGAAAGAATTCATCAACAAAGTTTAGTAAATAGCACAGATCAAAACTGACGTCACAAAATACAACTGTAAATTTCATGAAAAGATCAAGCCACTGAACAATGGATGTATGATCAAATTCAATCAATTCCAGCGCAGTTTTCAGACAAAATCATCAATACCCGTACAAGCAAAATCCATTTATAGCAATTTATTAAGCCGCTATCCCGCCAACACCGTTTCTTAGTCTACTAACGATAAGGTACATATCGACGTCAAATATAACCTTACACGTGTTGAAAATGGCATATAACAACATACAAACAGTCTGTGAAATTAACTTTTAGACTTGGTTGTCCTTCGGGCAACCATTTCATCTACATTTGGTTGCCCGAAAGGAAAAGTGGTTGCCCGAAATGTTTCTTTTAAAAACTGAAGGCTTTTTTATTACTCTAATGATATGTGTAAACAAAGCAAAACATGATGTCTTCACAATATTTATTCATTATTCATTCTTTTGTACACAAAGAAAGAAGATTGTCTATGTCCTTCTCTGAAAAGTTTGTGGTACTTGGCTATCGCATGTGCCGTTCTAAATTTAATAGCAAGTCGGGAATAATCTGCCTGTTTCAGCTTGTACAGGGCAGCAACAGCAGCAGGGCTTTCAGAAACATATGGCACACTTTTCTGAAAGCTAATTTAACATGGTTTTTTTACTGTTCATGTTTTTTTTATAGTGTCAATCCAAATGCTAGAACACCCCTTTACAAAGGAACCATCAGTGTCTAATCCGGATTCTGTGCACCAAGTGCACTGCATTTTACCATTTAAGCCACTCGACAACCAACTTTCCAAGAAGAAACAATTTTGTCTCTTGTGGCTTCGCAACGCTTACTTGACTCTTGTTTGGATTATTTTCATTAGTTTATTCACTGGTTTACCAGCACTGGTTAACCAGGAATGGCACCCGTCAAGTAACGCAACATTGACATTTTGTGACAACCGGAAACACGTTTTTAACCGACGCATGCGCTAAATTAGTAATTTCCGTTGTTCTATCGATCGGAACTCTTCGCAAATTTCCGTACTCGGTAAATGTGGATTCCCAAGTGACGGAATCGGACGAAGCAGTTCGATTGGTTGCTCTATACAAAATAAAGAATTCGGCAAAATCCGAAAAAAAAGAGGTCATGACGTGTTGTGACCTTCCATAGAGGGATACAATTAATTGATCAATTCCTCATAGCGTCACCTCAATGAAATCGTGTTTCCTGTTCGACTTTCATACTTAATAGCTTTGCGCTTTCAGAAATGTCCAATCGGACAACCAAATTGGGAACACGTGGTTGTCCTGTTCGTAAATTAGTTGTCCCGGACAAATGGACAACAGCTAATTTCGCAGACTGTACAAACATATGTAACTTACATGTTACCGAGCTCTATAATAATAACTACAATAGAAACATCTTTACCAGCACCGTATTGTTGTCATTGCCGAAATATCATATTACCAACTCTTAGTTACGCATTTTTTAAGTATGCATGAAAAAAAATCTAGATTTTTAATTGGCACACATCTATTATTTTATGAACTTAAAAAAGTTTTGTAGTGATATTTGGCAGTTTAGTTCCTTTAGGCGATGTCAGTCAGTGCTATAAACTGTCATCTTTCTAACACTGTTTATAAAAAACTGAGATAAACATTTTTCAAATTACATCTACTTGGTGTGAAAGATTTGTGTACTGTATCAAATCAACAGATAATGGGCGTAATTCCTGACGACTGCTAAACACAATTGTGGCCCGACTGCTCAGCAATGCCATCCTGATATACTGTGTGTTTAATCCTTAAAGGGAGGTTCTAACCAAATTTTCAGTTCACCATTCATGGCCAATTTCATAATATAAGCGATTCTCAGACACCCACTTTTAGGGTCTGAATATTATTTGTTTCATCACCAACTACACAAACCTTCAATAATTTTCAGAGGGTGCAGGTCTGTGGGTTTTCGCTTCTCAATCTTAAAGATCTTGTGTGCGTTCCAGATCATTCTCTGCAGGTTACACGGCAGCACGATCTTGCTGTCTCCGGACGGGAAGATCTGACGCAGGGCGTCACGATCCTCCTTCAGCTGATCCCACTCGCCCTCGATCTCTTCCAGGGTGTGGGCGTCCGACAGCAGGTCACGAACAACCTCCTCTGTCAGGCTCTTCTTTAGTTGTCTGAATAAGATGCAATAATAATAAAGATAGGGGTGGAGAACACTTGATAATTTAGTTAAGTTGGTCACTTCCTTAGTTTGATTAAGAGAAGCTGGCGACCAAAATAATAAAGATGAGCTTAGGAGAACGTAAGAACTTGATAATACTCCTTTAGTCGACTGAAATTGGAAAATAACGAAAATACGACCTTATAGGTGTGATCTGGACGTAAAACTTAATATTTTTTAAAAATACACAATTCATGTCAAATCCTTATTCCTATAATCGAACAATAAACTTTTTGTTTTGCTTTTTCTTTTTCAATTTTTCAAAATATTATTTCACATTCTCTACCTTTCATTTGTTGGATCAAACTTGAAATTTTTCTCGAAGGCTCGATTGGACGGTTTGAGGGTGGGGAGAGACTGGAACTCGACCATCGTGGCTTCCAATCCGTCCTCACCGTACCTCAACTGTACAAGCTGCTCCACCTGGTTACGGATTGTACCATCATACTTGACCATCACACTCTCCATAGCCTTGATCAGACGTCGCTGGATGTAACCTATGGAGAATTAAATTGCAAATAAAAACAGGTTATTTAGAGCTGTCGGTTGAATGGTGTTTTACAACATTTTAAGCACATTTAAGGCTAAATATGACGGTTAATTTTTTGAAATGGAGGCGCTCCACTCACCTTTACCTTTACCCACTGTGTACCTCCATAATAATCGACACTTTTTCACAAGTCGACCTCCCATTGAGATTCAAACCCACAGCGGCGAGAATTTTTCAAACGCAGCGACTTAACCAGCCACGGAGACACCCAGAAAGAGGGGAAGAATACACGGGAATCAGGGAACCTTCCCTACTCTTAAATTCTTAATATCGGAATATATTTTTATGGTTCTTCAACGTGCTGAGAATAGACTCCGATACCCAGGACCGCTCAGTTTTACGTCCCCATCTGGCGGACGAGGCAAAGCTAAAAAGTCTAGCACTTATGAAGCAAAAAATGTAAAATAAATTCAACAATTAACAGTACCATCCCATGGAAGACACAACTCATAACACCTACATACAGTTTGAACTAAAAATAAGCTTCTAATAGGAATATTTTATGAAGGCCCTCAGCAAAAAAATTAGAGTGGTTGATAAATTAATCTTCATTTACCTTTCAGATTCAAGTATCATCATCAGGCCTTCACTTCCTAGATTGTTAAAACCTCGAAATATTATACATACCAGATGATTTTCTAGTTTCATGCATATCAGATGATTTAGAAGAATGTCTCCTCAACTGAAACTGGTATGGATAATCACGGAACGTCTACATGTAATCCAAAAGGGATGTCAAATATGTAAAGGCCCTCAGTAAAAAAATTAGAGTGGTTGATAAATTAAACATCATCTACCTGTCAGATTCAATTATCATCATCAGGCCTTCAAATTTGACATATTTCAAAAATGTTTTTAAAAAAATGTCCCATTAGGCCATAATAAATTAATTGCTAGTTTCTCATCCAAATTTATTTTAAAATAGGGGCTGGGGGAGAAATATTTTTTTTTATACGACAAATGGAAAATGCCCTCGGCACAAGGCAAAAATAGTAAAACATACTATTGAGTACTTCTAAGATGGAAAACACATTTTTAATAGTGTTTCATACTACAGTCATTTTTTCGTTTTTTTTTGAAGAAATAAAATTACCGGGGCGGCATAAAAAAACGTGGAGCAGGCGGGGATGAGAATCTAGTAATTAATTTATTATGGCCTTAAGGCTAATTCTTAATTTGTTTGCATTATAGCTGGTACCAGTGTTCCAACTAGCTTGCTTTATTTATACAACAGTGTAGTCAAAGGACTGGCCGATGCCCGTAACGTAAAATATTCATAAGCCACTCACCAGTTTCAGCTGTCTTGACGGCAGTATCAATAAGCCCTTCACGACCTCCCATAGCGTGGAAGAAGAACTCCGATGGGGTCAGTCCGGCAAGGTACGAATTTTCTACGAATCCTCTCGACTCCGGACCGTAATCATCCTTGATGAAATGCGGTAGTGTCCGGTGACGGAAACCAAAAGGAATACGCTTACCTTCTACGTTCTGCTGCCCCACACAGGCAATAACCTACAGGAAAACATATTTATTACAAATAGATTTTAGTATTTTCTAATGCTTTGTGTATCCTGAAAACCATGATTCTATAAGTATTTAATGATATTAAAGGAATGTTGAGCCACGCTACTCTCTCTATTTCACTTTATACATTACAAAACACTTTCAAATGTTCTCTGCATGTAACAAGGGATGGGGTATTCCATGTTTATCACATAATTTCATAAACTTGCACTAAATGATAGTTTTTAATCAACCCCTAATAAATGATAATCCAAGATTATCGTACCAAGGCCACCATTAAAAAATTGTTTGTTTGCAGTTTCCGACCCATGGCTTTTAGGGGTGAGTCGGTAGGTATGGATATTTTTTTCCAAAACTTTCTTATTATTAACACATGCCCATCGACGGCATGCAAATATCGTGTGCTTCACTAGTATTATCCATAGATTTTTTTTTAAAAAGGGTTTAGTTAAATATTAACAGAACATGCAAAACCTTGATCAAATATTCATTTATGGACACATGAAATAGACTTAGTAATAAACTGCTCGACGCTAACTTTTTCGAAGTTATGTTTCAAATGACAAAATCTTTTGTTTGGTACACGATATGAACATCAAATCCAGTGCATACAATCTACACTATTTTTATATTTCATCTAAAATATATAAATTGAATATTCGCACATCATCATTAGAAATATTTGAAAAATATGGTAAAATTTTCAATTGCCCGGGGCAAGTAGAAATTTAGTTTGGGCAAGTGGATTAGACAATAAATTGCCCGAAAATAACATTATTAATTTGTAGAGATATACACTTCACCCAAAATATTGTTCTCACGCATAAAATTTCCAAGTTCTGGCAAGTAGAAAAAAAGTTAATGTCAAGCCCTGTTAAACTATAAACATTGAACTAAGTGTCAATTTCACTTCTCAGTTTACGTTACTGCAAAGAACAATATTCTCTTCAAGTGTCCTTTCCTCACATTTTTCTCACTCACAAGATCAGTCATGTAGACGCTTTCAATTTACTATAGCAGCCGAGATTATTTCCAAGCATCCAATATATCAGAGCATTATGAAACTTCCCAAAATAATTAAAACAACCAACAATATTTGTGATGAACACGTTGGGGGGGGAAATTTTTTATTTGGGTCGGCGGATTTTCTGTGGGTCGGTTGCAAACTGCAAACAATCTTTTAATTTAGGCCCAACCTGTATCCTGGAATTTATATTTTAAATCACTTGATTGACTTGATATGATAACTTTCAGATCCTTTACCTTCAGAAAGGATGCTTTCAACCAATAACTTACAGGGCCGGCGTTTGACCGTTTTGGGGCCGAAATTCGGCCCCATTCCCCTCCCCTATATGTATATATTTTTCCCCCTTTTCCTGTGAAAAATTCCCTTAAAAATAAATAAATTATTAGACATTTTTTAACTCCAAAACAGGAAAACAGCATACAATTTGCAATTTGGAATGGTAAATTCTTGGTACCACTTAAATAAAAAAAACACACACTAATTTGTGTTTCTTAGAAATTCCCCTTTGATATGAAAACAACGCAAAATTCCCCTTCCTGAGGGCCCTGGCCGCATTCCCCCAAAGTGAAGGGAGGGCCCTGACTTAGAATTGGTCATCTTTGGATAATTTCATCAACATTACCTGAGAAATGTTAATTTTAGATCCTTTGGATCCAGCCACCACCATAGCCTTGAAGTTGTTAAATTCGGACAATGACTTCTGGGCTTTGCTACCAGTCTTGTCTCGGGCGTCGTTGAGGATACGATTCACCTGGTTCTCAAAAGTCTGACGCAGCGTGTTACCGGGCGTGGGCTCCAACTCGTCATTATGGGCCTTCTCAATCACCTCTATCACGTCCATCTGGAAATGACGGTATAGTTACTTACATGCAGCATTCCACTACAGCTCCAGAGTATTTGACTTACTGTTCTTATGAATGCCCTAAATTTTTCAAAATCATCATTACTCATAAACTTATTCTTATCAACTATAAAAATCAGTTTTATTAAAAAGATGTGTTTAAAATAAGTAATTTTCAGTAAATTTAAATAACCAAGCTAATCTACAGACAATTAAGTTTGCATTATTCAACACTTCCTACTAGTAGTTTTAGCACTTTCCTTTTTAAACTTCAACAAACAAAAGGTCTGCACAGATCTTTAATGAAGTATCATTTTCACTTCTGTAACACTAAAATAACTATTGTTTGGGGCGCTTGTTTCAGTCAAAGGTTTTTTGGACTTTTCAGACAAAATTCATCTACTACCTGAATAAGTTGTATATCAGTGAACCAGACATTTGTAGTGGTAAATAAAAATACCTTACTTTTCAAAATCAGTTGAGAAATAAAAATTTCATGTGCAAAAGCTGTTTTTGATGGGTCATTTTCAATGCAAAATTCTGCGCATGAAATTTGAAAAACATTTTTTTTTATAGAATTTTTATCCAAAAATAGTTTTAAATTGTTGGATATTAGTAAATTAAGACACTCTGAAATTTTTATAGCAAAATATCAAGGATTACTGAAGTTATTTGAAATTTATTAATTTTCTCCTGTCCCACCAATAAGGAATTTACATAGGAAAAGTCCCATCAATAAATCGTTTTTGCTGTAAAATATGTATTTCTCAACCGATTTTCAAAAGTAAAGTAGTTTTATTTACCACTAAAAATGGCAGTTCTAATGATATATAACTGATGTACGTATTATTTAAATTGCTCACGTTACTGCAGAAAAACCTTAGGCTGAAACAAGCGCCCCAAACAATAGAAGAAAACTGCAAGAAAACCTGTCCAGGCATGACAAAATGATGCAGGTTATTTTTTGAAAATCATGATTCAAGTGTATTAATTTCAGTGTGTTCTTTTAATAGTAAAAATATCAGTACATTTCCGTTGCAAACACTCCATCAATGTCACTCACCTTAGCCTTTTTGATAGTGTCCTGGATCTCTATGTATGTCTGTGGGTCGGCAATGGTGTCCCCAATACCAATACTGTGTCCCTCCACCAACAACCAGTTGTTGATCACAGTCTGAATGTTACCATACAGGTACCCTGTGGAAAGATAGTTTTCATTCCTGACCAAATATTCTGAAGTGGGCATACAACAACAGATGGATTACAATTAGAAAACATATCTCTGGGATGTTAATGCTCTGCTCTATATTTTGGAAAAGAAAGTCGCAGCCATTCAGTTTTGTAAGGATGCCCTTAGTTGATTTTGTTTATCTAACTTGCAAACAAGCCTTAGAAATGAATGAATCAAATGGATTTTTACTTCCTGTTAACACATTATACTATGTTACATTGGGACAGCAACCTCTACGGTAAATAAAGGTTCCCATCAGACATGCGTTCGTTCGTCTGGGAAAGAAACCCATTCAGGGCAGAGGTCTGTAGCTAAAGCGCGAGGCCTCATCCATTAATATACCAAGACCGTTTAAGCTTTAGGATATTATTGTCAATCATTTTTGTTAATTTATAAAATATTAATTGGGTTTGGAAGTGTCCCTATTCAATCAGATCTAGTGAAAATGACCTTAACTTACCAGCGATCTCCCAGCCCATCTCCAGAAAGACAACGTGAGACAATCCTCCAGATGAGGGACCCAGCGTCTTCTTACACAGGATACCAGAGATCAGCTGGCCGTCTTCTACCAATACCTGTAATCACAACAAATTAGAAGGCCTGCTTATCAGAGATTGTGAAGTTTAGTCTCGTCTTTAAACTATTACAATACTATTACCTCAGATGTCAACATCTGGATAGTGTTGTCAGTAAAAAATTAAGAGTGTTTGCCATCAAATCATAATTTTTTCGTACAAAATGTTTATATCATTCAACACTGCTTTTATGAATGCAGTTTTCCCCCCTGAACTTTTGCATTGTGACAGGTTCTTAGTTCGAAATAAAAATTGCATGTTGATGAAATTGTTGATGAAATTGTACTGCAGGGCTATTAATATCTATTGTATCTGTTTATAGAAGCTTCTTTTTCCATTTTAAACACATTTTTAATATTTGTGGCAAAAAGTGCTTTGTTGTTGTTTCTTTCCTTCCTGTAATATCAATTAACCAGTTACTGTCTACCTTTATATCGACCTAAATGTATGAATACCTTCGTGTCCCCTGGAGAGATCCACTTGTACGGTCCCTTATCTTCCTCGTCTGGATGTGTGCTGTGGGTACGGATCATGTTCACACGACCTGGTATGATCAGGGAGAAGATCTGCTTGCCCGTCCACAGGGGCTTGGGCTTCAGGATGCAGGGCTGGGGCATGTGGCCGTCCCAGCTGGGTAGGAACATCAGCAAGTTCATCATCTGGCCCTGTGGACAAAAGTGGAAGATTGAAAAACAGGTGCAAATAATGTGGCATAACTCTTCTAAATGTTGACATTGTCCTCGTTAACGTTGCTCGATCCTTTTATTTAAGCATTGAGTAGATGGTGTCTTTTGTATAACATCCATCTGCTCTGTAGTTTATAATATTGTATTATAGTGTACAACTGCCAAACCATATGCATGTTTCTGTAAAGTTTACACTCCAATAAACTACAGAAAACATAAATTCTTAATCATGCAAACTATTCACTTCTTTTTTTGATAATAAAACATCCATAAAATTAATTGTCGTTATTTGTTCAAATTCTACCTAGAGTAATTATTTTTGCAGCTTTTTTAAAATATATAATTCTGGCGTCATTTAACGAAACTTACATAAAACAAAACTTATGTATGTGTTGTCAGTAAAAAATTAGAGTGTTTGACATCAGATCATTGTTACTCACAGCCAAGTTTACATCATCCAACACGGGAAAACATTTCATACATCCTGGACAAGATAGAAACAACTCGGTAACAGATATACAGTCATACAGATATACTTTTTTGCAGGTTTCTATCCTCGCTAATCTATATGAGAAAACAGTTTATGTTTTATACCCTATCGATGAAGACATCTCGCTTAGTCATTTTCCTGACCGCTGTGAGCGTGTCCTGTACAATACCCATGACAGGTCTGTTGGACTGAGGGGTGATGATCATACGGGGCACAGAGGCCAGCTGGGAGATCTCTGCTCGTGTCTCCAGAGACTGCGCCAAGTGGAGGTTCATTTCGTCACCGTCAAAATCTGCATTGTAGGGTGTTGTACAGCTGAAAAAGAATAACTTTGTAAAGATCGAGAAGGAATCGATTTGAAAAATAAAGAAATTAATGACGGGAAGGGCTGCAAAGATCAGCAGATGTATCTTATTTCAGTATGCTAAATCAGCAATACGATTTTGTGTACCGCATTTTTTTATTGTTACGTAGTGTTAAAAGCAAGAAATGTCAACATGTCAGTGAATTTGACCTGTGAATTAAAAGTGACGTTGACCTTTGGAGTAAGGACCTGATATTGCGAGTGACCCACCTTCTCATTGTGATTTAACATTTGAATTGGCTTTTAAGGCGCACCAACACATGAAAGGTTATATGGCGCCTAACAGGAATGAACATGCCAGGCTCATCCTCCATGTACATCGAGATAAAAAATGGAGAACGGGCCTAGAACCTTCTCACCTTGAACTGCAGAGTTGCTGCAAATTCTACTGTAGACACTCCATTTACGCTGGAGTCACGTTATAGTTTTTCTGCCACTGATCTAGTGATATGAGCGAGATGGCACCTGAAACAATGCAGGGGTCATGATGAAGACCTTTAATGACAATGAACAAAAAATGATAAATGAATTGTGGGGGGGGGGGGGGGGGGGGGGGGGGGGGGGGGGGGGGGGGGGGGGGGGGGGAGGTTCTACCCCTCTGCCTTTCCCTCCAATGGGATCTGCAGTGGCCCTATTCTTTGACCCGTAACCACTCGGGGCGATTTAACGTTTCATGAAATATCCCTCTAGTACGTTCAAAGTTATGTCCGAGACATAACTGTTTTGGATGAACAAACACATAACGGACGGTGATTACTATGTGCCCCTCCCTTGGGGACAAAAGTCGCATGAAAGATGCTCCCTCCTTTTGGGGACATGAAAGACTGACAGGGTGGGTTTAACTAACCTGAGGTTCATCCTGAACGTGGACCAAGGCAGGACTTTCACCTGGTGACACATCATACTCATCTTGTGGAGGGTGGGCTGTCTGTTGAACACCACATAGTCACCAGTCTGCATGTGCCTCTCCACCTACAATACACAACAATCATGGCTTCTGATTGGAGCTTTTACACCAGACATGTGCTTAACATTGTGGCGAGGATTGTAATTGTAGTCGTGAGCCCATTAGTTAATAATAGGCTCCTCGGTAGCTCATTCAATAAGGCCTTGGCTTTAGAGCTACAGACCTCTGCTCCGTGTGGGTTCACGCCCTGGCGGAGGCGTGTCTGATGGGAAACTCCATCCTTCATCTAAAAACCCTTTTTATTTCAATAGCTAGCCAGGGAAACAAGCTGCCTGGCCTTTAAAGCTGTTCAAACTGTATGTACGACATGAGAGAAAATTAAATTAATATTTAAAAACTCCGATTTTGTGTAAACAATTAATTCTTCCATTTCTGACTCGGTGAATGAATGTTTATAAAACATGCTCCTGACACCCAGAATAACTGCTTGAGTAAACACCTTGATTTTGTCTTTTTATTCAATTCGAAAAACAAGAGGCCCAAGAGGGCCTGTGGACGCTCTATTGGCTAAAGATAAAGCTTTATGTATAAGGGGCCAGAACTCCGTCAAAAATCCTTCAACTGGAACATGGCAATGACATACACAACTAGGCTTGGTACTGATCATCCCTGCCAAGATTCGTTGAAATCCGACCAGAGGTTCAGGAGAACTAGTCTGTACAAAGTTAGTATATTATAACCCTTAAGGGGCCATAACTATGCCAAAATTCATTCAACTGGAACACGGCCAAGAAATGCACAACTAGGCTTGGTACTGATCATCCCTGCCAAGATCCTTTGAAATCTGGCCAGGGGATCAGGAGAATTAGTCTGGACAAAGTTTGTGTATTAAGACCTTAAAAGGGCCATAACTGTGCCAAAAATCATTCAACCAGAACACGGCAATGATAGATGCAACTAGGCTTGGTATTCATCATCCCTGCCAAGATTCGTTGAAACACAGCCAGGAGTTCGTTCTGAAGAGACTAGTCTGGGAAAAGTGTGTATTAAAACCTTTAAATGGCCACAAGTTTGTGTATCAAAAACCTTTAAAGGGCCATAACTCGGTCAAAAATCTGTCAATCAGAACATAACGATGACATGCAAAACTGGGCTATGTACTGATCATTCCTGCAGTTTTGTGAAATCCAGCCAGGGGTTCAGGAGAACTATCCAGGACAAAGTTTGTGTATTAAAACCTTAAAAGGACCATAACTCTGCCAAAAAAATCATTCAACTGGAACAAAGCGATGATATGCACATCTAGACCTGGAATGATCAACCCTAAAGTTTCGTTTAAATCCGGCCACGGGTTCAAAAAAAATAATCCAGACAAAGTTTGTGTATTAAAACTTTTAAAGCCAAAATAATTCAGCCGGAACACGGCAATGATATCTACAACTAGGCTTGGTACTGAGCATCCCTGCAAAGTTTCATTTAAATCCGGCCAAATGAAGGCCCTTTCATCTTGAGGCAAAATATAGCTTTTTTTTTTACTAAATCAAGCGGCATAACTCCGGTGTTACTAATCCGATTTGGTTGGTTTCAAATTTGTCCAAGATTTCATTGATAGTAACAATCTGATAAAGATCGGATGAAAAAGTAAGGCCCTATCGTCTTAATGAGGCAAAATACAGTATTTTAACTATATCAAGGGCCATGAACTCCGGTGTTACTGTTCCGATCTGGCTGGTTTTCGAACTTCTATGAGCTTTCATTGATATTAACAATCTGGTAAAGTTGGGATGGAAAATTAAGGCCCTATCGTATTAACGAGGTAAAGCTTAACGGACGGACAACTCGCCATCCCATAAACTCTGTTTGCCCTTGGCCAGTAGAACTAAAACTTAAAAAACGTTCGGTATGAAAGAGGTCATTATTTTCCTACCTGGAGGGCAACTCTTACATAAGGTGGTTCAACAAAACGTCATAGAGGCAGATACAGTAATTGCATGTTTGTGTTTTAAAAAATTAGTGTTTAACATACCGTATTGTTCTAATTAGCGCCACCCCCTAGCCCCCATAACTTTAAAAATAAATAAATCTTAACTTGAGGTGTATCCAAGAAACAGTATACACACACTTATGAATTTAATTTCAGTTTAAATGACGTGGTTAATGCCCGCTTGCTTTTTCCCCCGACCAGACGTATCCATGTTCATGGTAAATCATAAAATGAACTGGAATTAAGCGAGTTAGAAAATGTGCAATATATTACGCCATACCGCAAGGACGCCTTAGAAACGACGAAACTATCGATTCTACCTCTCAAAGTGTCAATTACAGCGTGTGACACTACTTAGCAGTCAAAAACAAAGTCGGGTTTAACAAACTACAGTATGATTTCCAATATTAGTAAACTACTGGTAGTGAGTTACGGCACAGGGACTTTGTCTCGCTTATTTTTTAGCATTATATAAGGAAATTAAAATGTGTACTGGCTTACGAGAAGCGTTAAAATAAGAGCCCCCCTTTCAGAAAATGTCACGCCCCAGGGACGCTAATTAGAAACAATACGGTAATTTCATTGCCTTAAAAGAGTAATTCTACATGTGACTGTGGGTCCCTTTTACACAATGAATGTGAATCAAAAGTTAATCAGGGCTGGAACATTCCACTCATCCGCTCATACTGAAAAGTCAAAAGAATTCAAACATTCTTTCAGGATTTTATGTATATTTTCCATGTTTTATATAAATTGATAGTTTTTACTATTAAATATAGTTACCCGGTGTAATACGTTTAAATAGTGGGAAATCTTAACAGTATAACTACCTTATATCCAATCTGAAGATGTAGGTCACTAGCCTTGGGGTGGAACCGCAGGTCAATCCTCTCCCCATTCTCTCGGATAATGTACTTTGCTCCTGGGTACTGGTTAGAACCCCTCCTCACCAGCTCATGTAAACTGTGGAGACAAATGGGACCATGGTTAAATAAATGATACATGTATGCAGTGTTTACGCGAGAGTACGTTTCTTGATGCACTAAAATGATCGGCGACGCGACATAAATTGTTTTTCATGACGCAATACAATTGACTAGGCTAGAAAGGTAAAAGTTGCTTGAAAAGCTTCAAATGAAAGGAATCACGACTAAACTTATTTCTATTTTCATCTTGGTCTAAATCTGGAATTGAATTGGGTTTTAAGGCGCACCAACACATGAAAGGTTATATGGCGCCTAACAGAAAATGCCTGGCTCATCCTCCATGTACATCGAGATAAAATATGGAGAATGGGCCTAGAACCTTCTCACCTGCAGAACTGCAGAGTTGCTGCATATTTAGAAAAACTAATACCTTTACTTTTGTGTTATTGTCGTCATCATATCGATTATATTATATCTATAATTTCATTTCATTTTACTATTTTTAGAACAGGTTAAACGTATGTCTGTACTTTCCGCGTTCTTGTCGTCGTCATATCAATCGCGTGTATGAAAACGCTAGCGAATAAAAACGCGTTGATGATCATGATACGGCCGCTAAAATGGCAGACAAACCTAAAATGAAACAACGCCAGTTAACATCTTAAAAATCCACCAAAGATGTCTAATCAACTAATAATGCATGTCTATCTATCATATGGTCTATTCATCAAAATGCATGTCCAAAAAATATGACCCCCAGTTTATTCAATAGGGGAGTCGAGGATGACCCCTAAAACAAGAGGTCAATGACCTTGAAGCTCTACTGATTGATTTTGATTTCAGGAAGTAGTCGCTATTTTTAGCCGTGGCGGCCATCTTGAATTTCCGGCCGACCTGAAATTTTGCTAGGATCAATAAGACATCAAGAGCAACATTCCTGTGAAGTTTCATGAAAATCCGTCAGGTAGTTTCAGAGAAGTAGTCGCTACAAGTTTTTAGTATATAATTCTATGTAAACAAAGATGGCCGAAGGCCGCCATGTTTAACGTCGAATCAAAACGATTTTTGACAAGGACCAACATCATGTCATGCTGATCATTTTAGAAAAAGTCCCATATCAATATCGCTTATAGTTTTCAAGAAGTAGTCGCTCCAAACTTGTATTTTGAAAATTTATTTTTAGCCGTGGTGGCCATCTTGAATTTCCGGTCGACCTAAAATTTTGCTAGGATCAATTTGACATCAAGAGCAACATTCCTGTGAAGTTTCATGAAAATCCGTCAAGTAGTTTCCGAGGAGTATTCGCTACAAGTTTTCATTATATAACTCTATGTAAACAAAGATGGCCGCTGGCAGCCATGTTCAACGCCGAATCAAAACAATTTTCGACAAGGACCAACATCATGTCATGCTGATCATTTTAGAAAAAGTCCCATATCAATATCACTTAAGAGTTTTCAAGAAGTAGTCGCTACGAACTTGTATTTTAAAAATCTATTTTTAGCTTTGGTGGCCATCTTGGATTTCACATCAACATGAATTTTTGCTAGGATCAACTAGACTTCATGGGCAACATTTCTGTAAAGTTTCATGAATATCCATCCAGTAGTTTCAGAGGAGTAATCGCTACAAATAAAAGTTTACGGACAGACAGACGGACGACGTACCACGGCATAAGCTCTGCTGATCTCTGATCAGTCGAGCTAAAAATTGAGACTTGCAAAACACTGATGTATACACATTTACAATATAAATCAGTACTCTTCCAGAACATAACAACATTGAGAAAGAGGGGTCAGTTTTGCTTATAGAAACTTTTTTCTTTTAAAAAACAGCTGTGCACTTTTGGCTGGGTAATACACTGCCTCAGAAGGTAAATGACAATGCCAGTTTCACATTAAAACAAGAGAAGCTCAACTAACCTGTCGATATTGAACGGTGTTACAAGCTCTGGAAACGTCATGTTCTGTGCAATAGTTCTGGGCACGCCAACCTGATCAATACGGATGTTGGGGTCGGGCGTGATAACAGTTCGAGCGGAGAAATCCACGCGCTTACCCATCAAGTTACCACGAACACGTC
The DNA here is from genome assembly GCA_037043455.1 of Cyrtodaria siliqua. Classification (NCBI taxonomy): domain Eukaryota; kingdom Metazoa; phylum Mollusca; class Bivalvia; order Adapedonta; family Hiatellidae; genus Cyrtodaria; species Cyrtodaria siliqua. The sequence goes on from JAWPHD010005133.1 coordinate 43,204, forward strand.
CTTCCTTACCCTTTAGTCTCTGCTTAATGGACTTCAATGGACGACCAGACTTCTGAACAGCCTGAGAATATAAAAACAAGAGGTCAATGACCTTGAAGCTCTAATGGCAGGTTCTGATAGCTAGATCAGCATTCCTGTGAAGTTTCATGAAAATCTGTCCAGTAGTTTCAGAGTAGTAGTTACAAGTTTTAATATACAACTTTATGTAAACAAAGATGGCCGCTTGTAGCCATGTTTAATGTCGAACAAAAATGATTTTCGACAAGGACCAACATCATGTCATGCTGATCATTTTAGAAAAAGTCGAATATCAATAACACTTACAGTTTTCAAGTAGTCGCTACAAACTTGTCTTTTAATAATCAATTTTTAGCCGTGCGGCCATCTTGAATTTCTGGCCAAATTGAAATTTTGCTTGGATCAATTTTGCAAAGAACAATATTCCAGTGAGATTTCATGAAAATCCGTCAAGTAGTTTCAGAGGAGTAGTCGCTACAAGTTTTTACAACATAACTATATGTAAACAAAGATGGCCGCTCTGTCATGTTTAATGTCGAATTGATTTTCGACAAGAAACAGCATCATGTCATTCTGATCAGTTTAGAAGAAATCCTATATTATTTATCACTTATAGTTTTCAAGAAGTAGTCGCTACAAACTTGTTTTTTGAACACTACTTTTTAGCCGTGGCAGCCATCTTGAATTTCTGGCCGACCTGGGATTTTGCTAGGACCAACTAGACATCAAGAGCAACATTCCTGTGATTTTTTATGAAAATCCGTCCAGTAGTTCCAGAGGAGTAGTCGCTACAAGTTTTTACTATATAACTCTATGTAAACAAATCTGGCCACTGGCAGCCATGTTTAATGTCAAATCAAAATGACTTTCGTCAAGGACTAACATCATGTCAATCTCATCATTTAGAAAAAGTCCCATATCAATATAACTTCTAGTTTTCAAGAAGTAGTCGCTACAAAGTTTGGATTTCACATCAACAAGATGTTTTGCTAGGATCATCGACTTCATTGGCAACATTTCTATAAAGTTTCATGAAAATCCATCTAGTAGTTTCAGAGTAGTCACTACAAAAAAAGTTTACAGACGGACACCGCACCACGGCATAAGCTCTGCTGATCTTTGATCAGTAGAGATAATAACAAATTGAGATATTGCAAACAGAAGACACCTAAAGAAGGGCGATTTAGTTGAATTGTGTCAGGTTATAAATACACTCTGTAAAAAAAGTTTTGGACCATGGCTGTGTTCGAACCCGTACAATGATCGCTGAACCATGACATTCGACCATAACCCTTATTTTCTCAGTTGATAATTCACAATAGATCAACAATCAACAATAATTATCGTTTACAATGAAAGTTTGCGAAAAAATAATAATCTTTTTATAGATTACTCGAATGTGTCCGTAACTGGTACTTTGTATGGACTTTGCAACATTTTTTACAGACCCTTTGTGTGTTCGCGATATTTTTTAAAAATCAAATCTTGTTTGGAATTTAATGTTTCTGGTATCAAATTAACCGGGTAGGGTAGACCTTGATTACTAAAAAAAGATACTTAAATTCTGTCCATTAGTTTTATTTTTATATGACTTATATATACCCGGGTCCAAAACTTTTTTTACCGAGTATATGTCAATAACATACTTAGTTATCATGGTTGATCATTTAAATAATGCCACATTATAATTACATATTCATTAAACTGGTCATTGACTATTGCAAATATATTAATGAATGGATGCATGCATGAATGAATGGTTGTTATATTACAAAAAATTGTTTGGATTATCATATGTATGTGGCTAAAAACAAAAAACACGGAATAAGATTATATATTGTGTGATCATGTACTGTTATATTATATATATATATATACTGAAAGAAAAAAGAAACGTGACATGGGAATTTCTGCTATATGTTGTATGTACGATATGCTGCTGTTAATCGAATGGTACATGGCTATGCAAGATCTTTCAATTCGGAAAAAAATACTAAAACAGGCAAAAAATAGTATTCCTGCAAAGTTTCATTATTGACAGAGTACGCGTTTGGCTCAAGCATGTGAGCAAACTTAAGATGCAAAATTTTGCAACATCTTTACGTTCAATACAGTACTGAACAGGCTAAATTTTTCGAAGACGAACATCAACATTTATGACTTTCTTGTTACAACGTGTACTGTGATTAAAACGTCTACAACATCACAGTTGTGACCTTTCTCTAACTGCAACTTTTTTTTACAAGACATCTTGGGATTTCCTTGGTATATGGAATTATACAATATATAGCGGAAATTCCCGGGTCACGTTTCTTTTTCCTTTCAGTATATCTATATAAACGGCCGTTGATTAGGGTTCCAAAAAAGATATTGCAAACGAACAAATAAAACTACCATATTTTAAGTAAGTGAAATGGCTTCAAGTCAATGTTTGATAATTGTGCAATGCCAATCCCACAAAATATCAAAACGGTGTAAAACATTGAAACATTTAAAGACATATCTTTGTCAAGTCATGGAACTTTAAAAAAACAAATTCTACATTACTTACACATTGGTTTTATTGCTACCCTTAAAAACACCAGTTTGACACCTACCCTTGGTAAGCCAGGCAGTTCGTTATCGGTCAGTGTCGCCACGTGAAACTGCAACATCTTTGTGTCCTCTGAAATGATGTGTGCCGCTGCTCCGTTCTGCTCGTTCCTCTTCAACTGATTGTTAGCCTTGATAATGTCAGACAGTTTGTGGGTCAAATCGTCCTGATTCCTCGCCGAGCCAAACATCACCACGGCCGGTCGCACACACAGCGGTGGCACGGGCATTACCGTACAGACCATCCAGTCTGGGCGGGCATACCTTGGGTCCATACCTGGAAAGGATTCAGTTAGGATGAATGGAAATAAATAATACTTTTGCCAATAAATAGGCTGATTTATGCTAGTCTTCTAGAAAACACGGAATATTTATTTTAATAAATTACATTGTATTTTCTCTACAAGTAAAACTAGACCTATCACTGAAGGTGATGAATACCCCCACTTAAATTTTGTGTCAAACAAAGGGCCATAACTCAGTAACAAATTAGGCAATTAGCAAAGGGTCATCTGTTGTTATGTGTATATGAAGTTTGGGAACAACCCATTCAAAACAGTTTGAGGAATGCAAGTAATAACTAGAAGCGTGTTCCACGGAACACTTGTGTTGCTGTCGTGTGCCTTTTTCAGCAAGTACAATATTTTTATTTAAAGTGTTAAAGTTCGTGAAAAGAGGCAGTGTTTTTTTTATGTGTTTTGTGAATGCAGCCTGTGCCTGTGCCATTGTGAAAAATAGCGGCATTTTTCTAGAAATTGTGAAAATTGTGAAATATTATAACGAAAGAAAAAGGAAAAAAATTCACTTTTATTTTCACAGTGGTTTTAAGTTTTGTTTTTGGTAAATACAGACTAGTTTTGACACCAGCTTATATTAAGACTAGTATCCTTACTGCCATTTTTTTCAGATTGCGAGTTTTTTGGATATAATTGTGAAAAAAGTATACTTTTTGGCATTGTGAATGGGGCCGAATAACGGCCCCAAATTAAGCATAAAAAAAACACTGAGAGGCATAAATCTGCTTTGGGTAACTGATAAGGAAGGACTGGATAAACGTTCATGACCTTAAGTCAATATTTTGCCAAGTTATGAGCTAGGTTTATAGGTTGCAGATTAAAGTTTCATGAAAAGGCATAACTCTGACCTGGGTAACAATATTCTGAGTGGTAAGCTAAATAAGTGTGTGAAGTTTCATGAATGTAGGTCAAATACTTGTGTATTAAACAACATTTCTTTGGATAAAGATGAACATGTGTGTGAAGTTTCATGAATGTAGGTCAAATACTTGTGTAACAACATTTCTTTGGATAAAGATGTGTATGAAGTTTCATGAATTTAGGTCAAATACTTGTGTAACAACCTTTCCTTGGATAAAGAGAACATGTGTGTGAAGTTTCATGAACGTAGGTCAAATACTTGTGTGACAACATTTCTTTGGATAAAGATGTGTGTGAAGTTTCATGAACGTAGGTCAAATACTTGTGCAACAACATTTCCTTGGATAAAGATGTGTGTGAAGTTTCATGAATGTAGGTCAAATAATTTTGTAACAACATTTCTTTGGATAAAGATGTGTGTGAAGTTTCATGAACGTAGGTCAAATACTTGTGTGACAACATTTCTTTGGATAAAGATGTGTGTGAAGTTTCATGAATGTAGGTCAAATACTTGTGTGACAACATTTCTTTGGATAAAGATGTGTGTGAAGTTTCATGAACACAGGTCACATACTTTTCAAGTTATGGCCAAGGTTAGGTTGCAGGTTAAAGTGTTGGTTTGTATGGTGTTTTACGTCATTTTCAACTTGATTCCTATATAGCCTCCACTTCACTTTGTGCAAGTTTCATTAAATGATTAGCTAAAAAGCATGACATACATTATGCAGGGCTCGGGGCGGGTAAAGTCTCAACCCCGTCCGGCAACTTCAAAACTGATGGATAAGGACTATAGAGTATGACAAAATATAAAAGAAACCCATCGTTCTTTGCAGGTTTCGGATATTATTATTACTGTTATTACTTTGTATTAGACCAGTTTTAGAATTCTCAAAAAAGTGCTGTGGGAGTTATATCAGTAAGTGGTCGTATACTCCTGAAGACTCGAACAGTACCGTATATCCATATAAAAAAACACTTTGGGTCTAAATAATTTGGCAACCAGCGAAACTGGCATGGGCAAGAAAATGTCAGAGTTAACTTGCCCCATGGGCAAGCTGTCCGTAAAGTTAATGTCGATCCCTGTTATCTGCTCCCTGGTAGAATGTCTACATATTACATTTAATAAAATGTGTAACAGATTGTGCCTGCGGTTACCTGAATGACCCTTCCAGAAATATGTTGTTTTTTCAAATGAAACAAATGGTGAAAGAAAATCTCTATCTTAACTGCCACCAAAACAGCAATGGAAATGGAAATGCTTTCAAAAATCAAAAATATTGCCATAAGTGCCGTTGGTATTTTACTTACCCAGAATGTAGCACTCTTCGTCTGTGATTCTCTTTAGCACTTCATATGCCCTCTCCGCAGTCAGAACTATTTTCCTCTCCTGCGACTCTTCATTTACCTTCTTCCACTCACACGTCAGATCCAGGCCAGCTCTACGGATGTTTGGTTGGTACCTACCACAACCACCGTGGCCCTGCAATTTCAATATATTACCATGAGGAAAAGGCAGATGAAAAATCTGTTGAAGTGAGGTAACCAGTTTTTTTAGTTTTTATGTACCAAACTGCTGGCCATCAAGTAAGCTGATGCAGCTATCCAATGAACTTCTATAAAACCTTTTAAATCTTTTGAAAGCACAGTCACACTTGTATCAATCCACCACTCAAGGGAGTGTCTTAAAATGGTCGCTTAATAACATGGTCGTTGAATAGAATGAATATAAAACCTTGTCCGAAAAATAGCACTATCCGAATTTTAACCTACTAATAAAATACCGTGATGAAAGCAAAAGTAAATATTCAGCTGAAAATTACATCGTAAATGCATGTTTTCTGTAACTTTGCTGATTGAAGGAAACGGAATGTTTGTTTACTTTTAACTAAAAAAGTCAAGGTCAATTACGAATCTCGTGAGTCCGAACAACAGGAACACTCGGCTAATATCCTTAAATAATAATCCTTTAATCAACAAGAGGTCAATGACCTTGAAGCTCTACTGATTGATTTTGATTTCAGGAAGTAGTCGCTACAGACTTGTTTTTTGAAAATCTATTTTTAACCGTGGCGGCCATCTTGAATTTCCGGCCGACCTGAAATTTTGCTAAGATCAATAAGACATTAAGAGCAACATTCCTGTGAAGTTTCATGAAAATCCGTCAGGTAGTTTCAAAGAAGTAGTCGCTACAAGTTTTCATTATATAACTCTATGTAAACAAAGCAGCCATGTTTAAAGGGACACTGTCCGTAAGTAAGCAGATATGGAGCATAACGAAATAACTGTCTGACTTTTATTCAGTGAAATATATACATGAAAACATGAGCATAGACACTAAGAAGTCTGTAGTAATACATTCGTGAGTTTGAAAAAAAAAAGCTTAAATTATTATTTGTAAATAAAGTGGGACCCACTGTATTTACCTTTTCTGCGATCACGTGACTGCCATTAGCGCCTTAGGTTTTGACCATAGTATTTAATGCGGAATATCTATAGCCCGCTTAGCTCAGTTGGGAGCTAGGTCGACCACTTTACGTTCACTATTATTACCGCGAGTGGAATTTTAGTTTGGGCTGCGAGTTCAAACGCCCGAAATGGTTTCTCTTTTTTTTTTGTACCGCGATTGAATTCCGTCAAACAATCCTGCTTTAATTAGTAAATATTCAGTAATGTTTGGTGTGTAATGTGTGCGAACATAATTAGTGTGTGTTTTATAAGCTAAAAGTTACGGACAGTGTCCCTTTAAGGTCAAATCAAAACGATTTTCGACAAGGACCAACATCATGTCATACTGATCATTTTAAAAGTCCCATATCAATATCTCTTATTGTTTTGAAGAAGTAGTCGCTACAAATTTATTTATTTTAAATCTATTTTTAGCTGTGGCGGCCATCTTGAATTTCCGGCCGACCTGAAATTTTTCTAGGATCAACTAGACATCAAGAGCAACATTCCTGTGAAGTTTCATGAACATCCGTCAAGTAGTTTCAGAGGAGTAGTCGCTACAAGTTTTTACTATATAACTCTATGAAAACAAAGATGGCCACTGGCAGCCGTTTAACGTCGAATCAAAATAATTTTCCACAAGGATCTACATCATGTCATGCTGATCATTTTAGAAAAAGTCCCATATCAATATCACTTATAGTTTTCAAGAAGTAGTCGCTACAAACTTATTTTTTAAAAATCTATTTTTAGCTGTGACGGCCATCTTGAATTTCCGGCCGACCTGAAATTTTGATAGGATCAATTAGACATCAAGAGCAACATTCCTGTAAAGTTTCATGACAATCCGCCAAGTAGTTTCAGAGAAGTAGTCGCTACAAGTTTTTACTATATAACTCTATGTAAAGAAAGATGGCCGCTGGCAGCCATGTTTAACGTTGAATCAAAACGATTTTTGACTAGGATCAACATCATGTCATGCTGATCATTTTAGAAAAAGTCCCATATCAATATCACTTATAGTTTTCAAGAAGAAGTCGCTACAAACTTGTATTTTAAAACTCTATTTTTAGCTTTGGCGGCCATCTTGGATTTCACATCAACATGAATTTTTGCTAGGATCAACTAGACTTTATGGGCAACATTTCTGTAAAGTTTCATGAATATCCATCCAGTAGTTTCAGCTGTGAAGTCGCTACAAATAAAAGTTTACAGACAGACAGACGACGGACGCCGCACCACGGCATAAGCTCTGCTGATCTCTGATCAGTAGAGCTAAAAATGACAAAGAATGTTGCGATTGATACGATTGTCTTGGACAAAAAATGTTGTTTTCACCTTTCAGACTTCAATTGTAAACAACATATAATGTCGTGATTATCCAATTTTAGACACAATAAGCCGACTTATCTCATTAGCAGTCGTTTAATGATCGAAATTATTGATATTTGGTGTGAAAATCAACTGTCATTGGTCGCGTTGGGCAAAAGTCGCATAATGCACTTACAATATATAAGGAAAATGATCCGGGGCTGGGTGGGGGTGGAACACAAAAGTGGTCGCATATTGGTCGCTGAATGCACGAGGTCGCATGAGCAAGTTTGTATATAAACAGGATAAGACGACATGAAAAAAGTAAGGACAAAAAGTAATGGCTTAAAATATCGAAGATGTTCACAACACAAATATTTTATGCTTTTGATACGCACCGAAATAAAATCCTTTGTTGTCCTTCATTGTCTTTGCATAAAACATGCGGATTATATAGAGGCGGATACACAGCTTATATAGAGGCAGATACACAAATTATCTAGAGGCGGATACACAGCTTATCTAGAGGCAGATACACAGCTTATATAGAGGCAGATACACAAATTATCTAGAGGCGGATACACAGCTTATATAGAGGCGGATACAAATTATCTAGAGGCAGATACACAGCTTATATAGAGGCGGATACACAGCTTATATAGAGGCGGAAGACACAGCTTATATAGAGGCAGATACACAAATTATCTAGAGGCAGATACACAGCTTATCTAGAGGCGGATACACAGCTTATATAGAGGCAGATACACAAATTATCTAGAGGCAGATACACAGCTTATATAGAGGCGGATACACAGCTTATATAGAGGCGGATACACAGCTTATCTAGAGGCGGATACACAGCTTATATAGAGGCGGATACACAGCTTATCTAGAGGTGGATACAAATTATCTAGAGGCAGATACACAGCTTATCTAGAGGCGGATACACAGCTTATATAGAGGCGGATACACAGCTTATCTAGAGGCGGATACACAGCTTATATAGAGGCGGATACACAGCTTATCTAGAGGTGGATACAAATTATCTAGAGGCAGATACACAGCTTATCTAGAGGCAGATACACAGCTTATCTAGAGGCGGATACACAGCTTATCTAGAGGCGGACACACAGCTTATCTAGAGGGGGACACACAGCTTATCTAGAGGGGGATACACAGCTTATCTAGAGGCGGATACACAGCTTATCTAGAGGCGGATACACAGCTTATCTAGAGGCGGATACACAGCTTATATAGAGGTGGATACACAGCTGATCTTGAGGGGGATACACAGCTTATCTAGAGGCGGATACACAGCTTATCTAGAGGGGGATACACAGCTTATCGAGAGGCGGATACACAGCTTATCTAGAGCTTAATACACAGCTTATCTAGAGAGGGATACACAGCTTATCTAGAGGCGGATACACAGCTTACATAGAGGCGGATACACAAATTATCTAAAGGCAGAGACAAAGCTTATCTAGAGTAGAGGCGGATACACAGCTTTTCTAGAGGTGGATACACGGCTTATCTAGAGGTGGATTGAGGCAGATACACAGCTTTGTTCGAGGCAGATACACATATACACAGATTATCTAGAGCTTGGCTCATTTTCAATACCTTTTTGTCTCCTCCTGCATCTCCCTCCTTTTCCTCTTTGTCAGTTTTAGTGTCCATCTCATCCCCTCCCTCACAGATCTTCCGACCTTTACAAAGGTCATAGATGTGAGCCAGACGTTTACCAGGAAAACCTTTTGACCTAGATACTATGTCTTTAACTTTTGCAGCATGCTGAAATTAGAGAATAGCATTTTTATGCAACTAGAGTAATAGCAGGTCACGATAGCACGTTTCAAATGCATATAAATAAAATTTCAAATGCATATAAATAAAACCAATTAGTATCTATTAATAATTGCTGGCATTTGAGTATAATGAGTATAATGGACTCTTTTTTTTTTAAAGATCTCTACAATCTCTACAACCCCTGGTTGTTAGGTTATACCATCTAATAGCGAATCAATAGGACAAGGTACCATGCCAGTGCTTTTTTTATGCCTAATTTGGGGCCGAAATTCGGCCCCATTCACAATTCCAAAAAGTATCCTTTTTTCACAAATCAATTATAGCCAAAAAATTCATAATCTGAAAAAAATAATAATAAGCTGGTGTCAAAACTAGTCTGTATTTACCAAAAACAAAACTTAAAACCAAGGGATATTAAACTGTGAAAATTAAAGAGAAAAAAGTTTATTTTTCTTTTGTTACAAATATTTCACAATTTTCACAATTTCTAGAAAAATGCTGCTATTTTTCACAATGGCATGCGCTCAGGCTGCATTCACAAAACACATAAAAAAACACTGCATGCCAGCAGATGGGGTCTTTATTAATTAGTCCAGATAAAAACACATTATTTTGCAGGGTTTTTTTGATTGCTTTCATGCTTACGACTTACAGTATCAATCAGTATTTTTGAACAATAGAAGCACACGCATCTCAACACTTTGATGCTCTTCGTCAGGAAACCAATATGCCACACTGGTTTGGCCATCTCGATGTGCGCAAAATGCCCTGGGCACTGAGAAATGTCACCAGCACAGGTCTGACAGCGAGCTGATCGGTCGATGACGCCCTGACGTGGGTCCATCAAGCCGCCAAGTTTCGGCCGACCTCCTTCCATCGTTTCGGAGAATCGGAGGCCACCCTCCACAACTGACAACCTTCTCTGAAATAGACAAGTACTAACAAGTTAGAACTCAACCCCAAGAAACATTCAGCTAGTATACACAATCTGTTTTTCCTTCCGAAAATTAAAAAAACAGTGATTGGGTTAATTTCCGTTTTAGAGTAACACTGTTACAAATAGTTAACAACAGCATTACCTTACTGCCTTAGATTTAAGAAAATACTGAGCAAGATTTTTTTGTTTTACATGCTCATATCTGCCATGGCTCTCAATGTACACTTCCAAAGGACATATACTTTCACTATCTTGTACCAAAAGAAATGCCGTGGCAGTGCATTTGAGAACACGGCAATGTGAATCAAACCCCGGACCTCTGGGTTGAGACAAAATTGTGCTTCCTCATTTGTCACTGTCATGTCTACAGTATGTATGCACGATCTGCTACGTGATTTATGTTATGAAGACAATTTTGGAGAATTTTTTTTGGAGGACACAGTACCACATCCATCAAGCAAAGACTTACAGGTTAAAATGAATCAAATAAACGTGGCTAATTATACCAGGGTTCGACACTAATGCAGGTCCGCTGGCCCGAGGCCATCAGATTTTCGAAAGGACCACCACTTTCCTAAAGATTGGTGGCCCGTCGGGACTGTTTTAAATTACGGACATTAAAAATATATATGATGTACATCCATTCCATGTGGTAGGATTGTATAAATATACAGGAGTGTCAAGCATTTGCAAGATTGACTGTTCAAGGGTTTTTCGCATTCTTTAAAAATGTGGAAAATTCTCAAAAACGTCCCTCTGCCACCAAAATATCAAAATTCAAATAATGTAAACATTGAACAGAAAAACACTGTACGTGTTGTTTGTTTTTAATGTAATACATTGAACAGAAAAACACTATGTGTTGTTTGTTTTTAATGTAATGTTTCGGTAAATATAGCTGTACATGAGAAGGACCACCACTGCACCAGTTTTCAAAGGCAGGAAGACCGTCCTGCAGGCTTCCTCTTATAAAGTAAGTGACGAACCCTGTATACCATTATAAACTTGCAATGTAAATAAATATTTGAATTTGAACATCAAAATGCGCACATAAATATTTTAAAGAGGAAGAAGTTAGAAAACGAAAAACTACGCTTCCCTTTCCCCACCCACTCGGGCCACTGCGGTTACTTAGCTAAAACAAAAGGTATAAATCGTATAAAATATTAAGTTCAACGTACAAGTTCATCGGGACCGATGATGCCAAACTGCACGCGCCTGACATCCTTCAGTGGTGCATTTGAGTCGCCGGTGTAAGCCATTTTTCAACACCGTAAAATTACAAGATGGCGCCTCTAAAGTTTCGGGGTTTTCAACAAAGAAATGAGCTTCCTTGCAAGATTATAACTGACATCATTACATTTTTATTGCTACCAAATAAAGACGAATATATACAAAAATAAACGACAACAATAACAGTATAAGTTTAAAGGGTTAAATTGCAGAAAATAGAGAGCTTTGTCCTGCGTCTTTCCGAGTTAACTTCGCAGTTACGTTCTCTGCGATATTAGCTCTCGCCTGGATTTTCGCTCGGTATTTATACTTTTTTGAGTGTTGCGGGTTTAACTTTAGATAATCAAAGACAATTTCCGTTAACGATGGTTCTCAATAATCGGGAGCCAGCATTATGCAATCGGTTATAGAGTAAGACTAACATGTGCGTATTTCGCGCGCCATAACAATCAAATTACCGAAGGTACTGGAAATTGAAAGTAGTAAAATCATAAATATGTTTTACATGTTCCTAGCTAGGAGAATGTTGTTCACTTACTTTTTAAAATGCAACAAGAAACGCGTTTCTATTGTAATTTTAACAACATATCCCAGTAATACAGTTACGACTTGTCTGTTGAACAACACAAACTTGTTATCGAATCCACGAGCATTAACCGTGTATACAATAGGAGAATAATTGTTTTGTGATAGTGCGTACTGTTATCGTAAATTTAAAATAGTGTAATAAAAACGCAACTAACATGTAAGCTTCATATTAATTAAACCGACGCTAACATGCGTCTCAACGCAATGCGTGTGCTCATGATGGTTTTCATTTGTACCTGGATTAACAACTATCACACTTTCAGATCCCTTATTTGTCAATAGTTTTATCTTTATATATTTACATTCATATTTAATTACTACTTCATTTCTTCATCTTTCATCAGTTTTTGCGCGCAATATGACCTATGTATGTGTCGACGTGCCGTACATTCATTCGTTCGTTCGTTCGTTCGTTCATTCATTCATTCATTCAGATCGCCTCTAGTCCATTTAAGTTCAATAAACACACTATACAACTTAAACGTAGCTATTATATGACGCATATATATACATAATCTTTGGCGTATCTGCTTATTATTTAATGCAGGCCCGGGCCTACACCATTTTCATAGAAAAAGCTATAAAAAAAATGTAATGTGGGTTGATGTTTTGTTGTAAATTATTCCGAAATGTAAAGTTTTGTAAAAACATTCAGAATTATAACGTTTCGTCATTACAGTCTTGAAATCAGTCCAGAAAAAATCTCTCCAAATTTGTAAGTATGCACTATTTTACGTATAATTTTAAAAAATAACCTGGGAGAGCAGGCCCCCATAAGCCAGGTAGTAACTTCGCATTTGCGATGCTAAATTTTCTGAGAGTCTAGAACTTACATCTGTCATTTACACCACTGATAATTAAGCATTATATCAGATCACAGTACTCATTAACACTAGTGTCATAATTATAAAATTATGATATACTCGTATGTCCAAAACTACACCATGTAATACACAGTCATATTAGATAAACACAAGCAAACTTTTACGCAAGCGTAAAATAGCTGCCGAGAGGAAATAGCATATATCTGGGTAGGGACAGGAAATGAAGTTTAACATAATAACATACCAAGTCACGGGTGTTAAAAAAATATTGAAAAAAATAATGTTGACGTAAACACGCCACGACCGTTTTTTTCCTTATCAGTCACATTCTTCCCGAGTTTTACCATCAGTTGTTCCTACCAAACATTTTGAATCAATGTGGGCGACCTCTCTTCTCTCTGTTCAAATACCTTGATTTGCATTACATACTGATTACAATTCAACTTTGGAGCACGACGCGCTAGAAATACACATCAGCACAGAAATACAGATGTTCACATGGAAGGGATGCGTGTGCGTTAGCGTGTGCATTACAACAGAGATAAACGTCTCACTGCTACCATGTGTAATTATAAGATTGCGTTATCAAAGTGAAAAACTCAATGAAACTGTTCATTGCTACCTTACCATACATGTGCAATTATGAAAACCATATAGTCAGCGAATAAACCCACCGACTAGTGTATAACAAGGCGGTATTTACGAGAATACCGCATTATAAATGGGTATTATTCCATAAAAAGGTATTATTCCATTAAAATACAGATTTGCACTTATTCCATTCCAATACTTGCGGTTTCATTCAGTTTTACTTACGGTTTCATTATGCTCCGTAAAAAGTCCCGGACGTGAAGATCCCGGAAATATTGCCGCATTCTACACTTTAGTAGACCGCAATAAAACGGCAAGCTTTGAACATTGAAAAATATGTGTTTATACCATTCAAGTTTTTTAGACGGGTTCCCTAGAAATTGAAGTTGTAATGCATGCTTATTGTCGGCTACATGAGTCACAGTCTGTTAACCATACACATATAAGAGTCAGCTGCCTTCGGCTGAATTACGTGGTCCCGCCTTAACTCCATGAAGCGATGGAAAGGCTTATATTAGCAGGATTTTATGTTTTAAACATACTTATTTTACATCGATTGCGAAACAAGTTCTTGCAACTTAGATTAATCACGCTCGATGGCTTCCTGGGTAGAACCAGTACTAAGCAATGTGGATTAATTATCTTGCTCAAGGATAAATAACGTAGCCGCGACGGAGGATCGAACCCACGTCCTCTCGATCCGAGTTCGGCGCTCTACCACTGGACCACGCACTCCACTAGTAGGATTTTATAACGGATGTTTCGGAAATAAAATATGTTTAAAGCCATTTCTCACTGAAAAAAATGGGATAACCTGTTTAAAATTACGGGTAATACCTATTAAATGTTTTAACTTTACAATATGCAAACTTTTTAAACTGAAATTAAGGTTTTATTTCATACCCCAGCCAACCCCGTTTTCGCTTCTTGGAGAAGCGGTTGGATGGGGTATGAAAGGTAATAATCGGACCACATAATGCACGGAACACATATATCCAGTAATGGCGATATCAAACGACAAAAACAAAAAATAAAATGGTAATTAGAAACACAATTATATACTGGGGGAAAAAAGTTTAGCAAGTTTTTTAGATGAAAAAATACTGTATACAAGATATACAGACATTTTGGGACTTTACGGGCTTGACCCCTACGTTCATTTATTCGTTACGTCATTAAGATGTTCGACTATTATTGATGTGTGTGTGTCTATGGCAGTAGTTTCTTGATTTTACAACCAAAAATGTATTATTTCCAGGCTGCAACAAAAACTTTTAAATTGTATTCCCCTCAGTATATAATGAAATACACGGCCAGGCTGCTATGTTTTAAAATAAGGCATAATCAGTTTGGAAGACTCTCACGTGTTTGAGTAATGACATACTGCATAATATATAATGCGATGGACCCATGATCCAAAAGTCGTGGGTGCGATCCCCGCCATAACCACATGTCTTACAACAGGTATAGAATTAGCTATTTAAAAAAAAACCACCTTAATACTGGCCGATTAAAAAATACACATTTACTGGATTTTTTTTATAATGGGCGATAATGCTTTACATTGAAGTTTGGTCTGTATTTTTACCTATAACATTGGAACCAACACACGTCTTTACTTATGACTATATTATAACATGACCATGCCTATGTTGAACAACCTTGATACGAGCAAACACTTTTTCTAACACATAACATTCTAAAAACCACACGTTCTTAATTAACTTTCAGTGCAACTGGATGCATTTGCAGGCAATCAAATTCTTCAAATTAGAAAGAAGAAAAAAAAAAAGAAGGGAAAAAAAGAAGAAAAAAGAGAGGACATTGAGTCGCTATTGCACAGTTTGAATATATACAAACAGTATCAATAGTTTAATAAAAAATATTTCAAAAATAATTGTTGTCGTTTGTTATATTAGTACTACATGTATTTGAGCATAATATGTAAATTCCGCGCCGGTGTTACTCGGAAAAGATGCATTTGAAAGAAAAAAAAAGGTTTTAAGATATCTTTGTGGGTTAACAGTGTAAATGGTCATGTTAACTCTGAACTCAAAACAGTTATACAGCCGAATATTTACGTGTATATCCTATGTTTGGGGCATAAGTCCTAAATACGGACTATTGGGATATACGGCCTACTGGGAAATATGGTGCCGTTGCTCAGTTTTGAAGCACACGCCCCACTGACTTCTATTATCCCTCAACCCAGGCCCATGTACGGCTAACCCCGTGTACGGTCACTCCCATATCTGTTTTGTACTCTAACAGTACCCCAACTCATGTACGACCCTTCCCATCGTACACTAACGGTTAGATATCGGGCGTACGCAAAATGCAACCGCCCACCACACCCCATGTAAAACCATTTCCACCGTACACTAACCGTTAGATAATGTTCAGGCGTAAGGCAAAATACAACGCCCACCCGATATACAACCCCTCTCATCACACTAACAGTCAGAAATATTTTATATATTTACATTACTTTTTAATTACTACTTCATTTTTTCATCTTTCATCAGTTTTTGCGCACAATATGACCTATTTATGTGTCGACGTGCCGTAAAACACCATTCATTCATTCAGTCAGAAATAAGACGTAGCGCAGTCTATATTTGTGACCGTTTCAAAAGACCACCAAAACACACAAATACCAAAACACGCAAATGAAATTATTATTTACTACAATTTATTCAGTTTAGTGAGATTGATGCTTATTAGTTAAAACGTATTACTACTCCATCTTTATTACTCAGATGAGTAATTATCTAAAATAATCACTTTTTGGAGGTTCCAGATAGCTTAAATATGAATAAAACCTTAAAAGTCTATGATGAATTATAATGAATTATAATACATTTATGTTTTGTTTAGTTGTTTTTTTTAAATATATTTTTGAGTGGCACTCGATGCATCATTGCCAGAGACAAAGCCGGAAATACTATTTTTTTTTTTGTTTTTTAATAATTTCATGTTTATGTAGTTATATATTTTACATTACGCATTGTTTTTGCTCTTATTTTCAACAGTTAAAGAAGAGGGGCGTTCCAAAAAATAATCCTGCTGTGGGCTTATTTAAAACTGTTAAAAAACGTTTTCTCTAAATAATGAGCGTCCGTTTTACCTTAACACACATAATTATGCACAATGCCGTTGGTAAAGTTTCGTTACCATGGAAATATACTTCCTTAATTTATCCATGTTTGGTATATTTGATATTTTTGGTATATATAAAAACTGATACCAAAATTGTATCGATCGTGTTGAAAACATTCCAAATAACACGAACAGTTGCAGATTCATATCTCTGTATTTTAAAATATGTAAAACGCCTCCATAGTGAAAAAGGATAAACACGATATGCTGCATAAATTGACAACTTAACACGAATATGTTTACATGTTTAGTTAATAATTATAATACGTGCATGTGTGTGTCGTTCTAAGGAATATAGTCCCTCCGCCATTATACCAAGAGGAGAATCCCGCAGTGGTATTATGTGGGTCTAAGGAATATAGTCCATCCGTTATTATACCAAGAGGAGAATCCCGCAGTGGTATTATGTGGGTCTAAGGAATATAGTCCATCCGTTATTATACCAAGAGGAGAATCCCGCAGTGGTATTATGTGGGTCTAAGGAATATAGTGCCTCCGCCATTATACCAAGAGGAGAACCCCGCAGTGGTATTATGTGGGTCTAAGGAATATAGTGCCTCCGCCATTATACCAAGAGGAGAACCCCGCAGTGGTATTATGTGGGTCTAAGGAATATAGTGCCTCCGCCATTATACCAAGAGGAGAACCCCGCAGTGGTATTATGTGAAGGCTTAAGTAATATAGGCCCTCCGCCATAATATCAACAAGAGGAGAACCTCTCAGTGGCACGTCATTATGTGTAGGTCTAAAGAATCTAGTACCTCCGCCATTATGGGAGGGTGGGGTGAGTGTGGGTGGGTGTGTGGGAGGTGCTAGTGCAATAAAGGTGGGTGGTATAGGTTTTCATGGGATAAATTACTTTTTCCAGTAGCGTCCGGACGCATCACAGCGAATGTCTCTTCGCTTCTGTTTAACATCAGCTTTTTCTATACTATAAGTTTTATATTTCGACTAGACTGTATATTCACTTGTCGCCGGATGTACCATGCTTAAAAGAATACGCTGATATGTAAACATAATATATATAATTGATCATTTTCCTAAAACTAAGACGGAATACGTCAAATGATCATAAAGAACAGAAACCGCTCCGCGTCATACTCGATGATTTTCGTTACCCTAAGACCGATTGGTTCATTTAATTATTACAGATTGTTTTTTAAAGATGCATCATGTTCGTAATATAAGAATGATGGATAAATATATATTTAGTTATTTTATTTGATTCGACGATATACTCCTCGAAACAATTTAAGGATCATTCCTTCTTTATTTCAATACGGTCTTGCACAAGTTAAAATACACATAGTATACCAACAATGGAAACTGTTTCGTCTTTCCGCAAAACAAAAACAAAAGGAAATAATAAATAAAAATTGAGATTTGAAAATCACTTAGAAAGCTGGTTTTCACCCAAAAGTGTTATTTCATATTTCTTTTATGATTATTGGGGTATTCAAAAACACCATTTTCATTAGAATTATGCTGCATATGCCGTGCAAAATACAAAGGAAACTTCAAATTTACTTAAATTTTGTTTTTCAAAACTGCTCGCTAATTGCTTTTAAACTGTTAAAAATTAGCCAATTTTGATGGAAATTAAAAGTTCGTGTCCATTTCTCCATTGGAAGTGTTTAAAAGTAAAGTAAACATTGCACAAATATCTGAAATCTTTAGTTTTGTCTTTTTTGGGGCAAATTATTATTTTTTTAGAAATTATCAAAACATCTTGGATTATTGAAATAACAGAACAAAGTCTATCGACATTTTGTTAGTTTATCTACTGCAGAAGACATGTTATTGTCCCATTGTTCTTTCTGTGTAACCGTTTGAAAATGGTATGTAGTCCGTGACCGAGTTGTTAACGACTTTTTGTTGTAAACCTTCTCGTCTCTCACCGCTGCGGGTTCGAATCCCACTGCGAGCTCGACTTGTAAGTGAGAAAGTGTCGATTCTTACGGATGGCGGGAGGTGTGCAGTACTGGTTCTACCCAGGAAAATGGGATGGCCTGCCTCCACCACAAACAATCGACCGTCATATACAACCTGACATGTGTTGAAAATGACGTAAAACACCATACATACAAAACAAATCAACTTCAATGATAACCATAC
This sequence comes from Cyrtodaria siliqua, assembly GCA_037043455.1. Lineage (NCBI taxonomy): Eukaryota > Metazoa > Mollusca > Bivalvia > Adapedonta > Hiatellidae > Cyrtodaria > Cyrtodaria siliqua. The sequence continues at coordinate 61,983 of JAWPHD010005133.1, forward strand.
GGAGGCATATTCTGGTGGTCCTTAAATTATTTTGAGGAGTATATATTGGTGACATCCAGAATAAATATTAATCATATAAATAAATATCCGACGTAATTTCTCAAAATGAAGACATTTTATGTGAAATGTGTTTGTTATTGATCGTTTACAAAACCGAAGTAACTACGCATATTTTCAAACGTATGACTTTGTAACAAAAGAAAAAACAAAACATAATATAATACATACAGCGCAACCTGCTCTATATAACTTATAGGATGGACACCTATTTCAAAGATTTGTTTTGTTTGTTTGGTGTTTAACGTCATTTTCAGCACATTTTAGGCTGTGTATTGCGGTCGAATTTTAGCGGTGGAGGCGGACCACCCATTTATTCATGGGTAGAACCAGTACTGTATAGGCGCTACCTCCCGCCATCCGTAAGAATCGACACTTTATCACTTACAATATTTCAAAGAGATATGGAGACAAATATTTCAAAGAGATATGGAGACAAATATAGTTGCTTAGTGAGATTGTTGATTCAACTGCAGTCCGAGAATATGCTTGAATGTGTGCTTGGGTTATTTTTTCTCGTTCTGATTAGTATCTGATCAATATTTCATGTTATTAATTAACTTAACTGTATGAGCCTTGTTTTACTAGAAACTCTACACACAATACAACGCAAACTCGGCCAATATGAACCGGAAGTCGGCCAATATGAAAAAAACAAGGCCAATATGAAGAAACTAGCCAATACGAGATTTAGGTGACGTCATTCACGTTAAGTAACGTCATTCGCGCTCGCTTTTTGACATATAAATGAAATTAACGCTGCTATAAATAAACGCAAAGTATGTCAAAATAATTTGATTAAAAACAAATTATTCTGTAGTGGCTGTTAATTAATAAAATTGTCATTAATTAAGTGTTTTCGTATTGTCCGAGTTCTTGGTCCTCGGACTGTCATATTGGCCCGCGGCCTTCGGCATTGGGCAAATGTGACAGTCCTTGGACCAATAACTGGGCCAATATGAAACCACTTAATTAATAACATCATTACAGTTACGCTTATTATTTTTATTTTTTAGTTGTTCTTTATTCATTGAAAATAAATTCCTAAACTTAACTTGTTAGGTTTCTTTCCTATACGGGGCGTCCATGACCGAGTGGTAAGAGTCAATCACTTGCCCCTCACCGCTGTAGGTTCGATCCCTCAGGGGCCTAGGAATCTTTATGTGAGGAAGCTATCCAGCTGGCTTGCGGAACGTCGGTGGTTCTACCCAGGTGCCCGCCCGTGCACGAAAAATGCCCGGAGGGGCACCTGGGGTCTTCCTCCACCAGTAGAAGCTGGAAAGTCGCCACATGACCTTAGCTGTTGGTGCGACTATAAAATCCAATTCAATTCAATTCAATTCTTTCCTATACTGAGCCAGGCATAGTAAGAGTATTGAAATGAGTCTGGTGGCTAAAATAAATAGAGATTATTTAACTGCTGGGATCGATTATAGGGAAATCCTTCACTAGTGGTAGACGTGTGGTTCTTTTCACGAACGAGCGCGCGCGAGTGAGTGCAAAAACAAAGCACGTCTACCATCAAGTGAATGATTACCCAATAATCGATCCCAGCAGTTAAATAATCTATTTATTACATTTTAAATTACGTTTTTGCAAACAAATATTCGCTTTATTGAACGTTATCGGCGGATGACGTCGACGTCAGCAACACTTTGTTGACGTCACGACTCAACGTCGCAACGTAAGTTATTATTTTGTTTTAAGTTAGCAACGTTAGTTATAATTGTGTTCTGAGTTAGTTATTAATATTTAGCGATAATGAATATTCTTGCACTGAGAAATCCCGATCTTTCACGCATAGAAATGTAATAAATGTATCGCTTCTAGCTTTTATACCATATTTTCAGAAACGTTATCTTTCATTCCAAACTTATAAGTAAAACATTTTAAACAATCACCATTATACATAACACAACATGGAAAATCTCCATTCTGCGTTATATGTCTGGTAGGTAAGTCTTATTTATTGACTAAGACTTTGAATGGAATGGTTGACTGAATGGTGTTTAATAGTGATGGGCAATCGGTTGACATTTACAATCGATCATCGGTTACAATCGGTTGGATGAAACCGATCAATCATCGGTTATAATCAGTAAGTCAATATGAACTATTACATGTACTGGTTAATCTGAGTTTGAGGCCTTGAATTTAGAATAATCTCTGACTAACATGTACACTTTCCTGTCTTGTTTCTTATGCCATTGTCATTTTATCAGTAATAAATTTCTAATTGATATAAATGTGTTTATTTGTGTATAATAAGCATATTCTGCCTTGAACGTCATTTGCAGCATATTTAAAGCTATCTAAATGAAGGTCGTTTTTTTTATGATGGAGGCCGACCACCCACTTTTTCCTGAGTAAAAACAGTACTATATACCTTCTGGCATCCGTAAGAATCGACACTTTCTCACTTACAAGTCGAATAACGTGTTTTACGGCACGTCGACACATAAATATAGGTCATATTGTGAGCAAAAACTGATTAAAAATGAAAAAAAAAGAAGTAGTAATTAAAAATCAATGTAAATATATAAATACACAACTATTCCCAAATAAGGGATGAAATAGTATTAATAAACTATATATATAAATCAACAAATGCCTGATGTAAATCAACACTTGCCTGTCAACGGGTATATAAACAAGTAAATATATATATAAGAACATATAAGGATTTATATAGTCTGATTTCTTTCAGGAAATCTAAAACAATACTAAAATCTATAGTATCAAATAACTATTTCATAGTCTTAACTGTGTAGTACCTTTGGCGTATAGGATCAAAGTCTACACATTCCAACAAGATGTGTTTGACCGGTAACGGTACAAAGCGAGGATTTATTTTTGTCGAGTGTCGAGTCAAAAAGAGAGTTGTGAGTTACAAAAAGCGAATTGCGAGTTACAAGCCAAAATGTGCGAGTTGCGAGTTACAACCTGAAAATAACTTAGAAAATGCGAGTTGCGAGTTACAAATCGAAAATGCGAGTTGCGAGTTGCAAGCTGAAAATAACTAAAAAATGCGAGTTACAAGGAAAAAAACGAGTTGCGAGTTACAAGAAAAAATGCGAGTTGCGAGTTACAAGAACAAATGCGAGTTGCGAGTTACAAGATTATTTTTTTAATATATAATAAAATTAAGTTACAAAGGTAATATATACTTAACGCCATTAAAAGTGCAAGTTTTTTTATTTTGCGTTTATTTCCAAGATCGTTTGTAGTGTTATGTACAAGTTAGAAATTATACACATTCCCTTTAAATCTGGTGACCGATCAAATTCACGTATTGAAAGAAGTAAAATCGGAATTATGCGAGCGATCTTGGAGACATTTTAATTAAAAATAAACACAAAATAAAAAAAAACTTGCACTTTTAATGGCGTTAAGTATATATAATAAATCATTTCAATGGGTAGACACAGTCTTAGCATTTTTATAATATACTGTTGGTGAAAAGATTCTTTAAGAATAAGTATTGTTCTTGTCTGCTTTATACAAAAGTATAAAACAGCTTCTCCTAAACTATCAAACTTAGCAAATATTTACTTCTTTTCTTTTAAATAAATGGTGAAAGAGAAAGGATTCTTTGAAACAAAATACCCCTACATTACAATGTTGTTAATTGATACAACTGCCAACAGTCCACTGGTGGTGTTGTTTTAGGCAATTCAGGAACAACACCCAGAACAGTATTAATGAAAACATCAATTTATTGCCTATCAATGAGCTTCTCCAGGTCAAAAGTCGATAAGACGTCAAAGTTTGCTTATTCAATGATCAGTGCAAATACATGAAGTCATTGTTTATTGTCAGTTCAGTGATTTATTCTGCTATTGTTACAATGTATAGAGACTGCATGCATTTTATTAGCTATTACAACATCTATTTATTTATTTAAGCTATAACAATGGCGGTATGTGTAAAGTTGAATAAACAGTAAAGTGACTTACAATACATAATGGAATAAAGACAAGCTGACATGTAGGCCTGATGGCCTTACCATCATAATGGGATAAAGACAAGCTGACATGTAGGCCTGATGGCTTTACCATACATAATGGGATAAAGACAAGCTGACATGTAGGCCTGATGGCTTTACCATGCATAATGGGATAAAAACAAGCTGACATGTAGGCCTGATGGCTTTACCATATATAATGGGATAAAGACAAGCTGACACGTAGGCCTGATGGCTTTACCATACATAATGGGATAAAGACAAGCTGACACGTAGGCCTGATGGCTTTACCATACATAAAGGGATAAAGACAAGCTGCGTGTAGGTCTGATGGCTTTACCATACATAAAGGGATAAAGACAAGCTGACATATAGGCCTGATGGCTTACCATACATAATGGGATAAAGACAAGCTGACATATAGGCCTGATGGCTTTACCAGACATAATGGGATAAAGACAAGCTGCGTGTAGGTCTGATGGCTTTACCATACATAAAGGGATAAAGACAAGCTGACATGTAGGCATGATGGCTTTACCATACATACTGGGATAAAGACAAGCTGACATGTAGGCCTGATGGCTTTACCATACACAATGGGATAAAGACAAGCTGACACGTAGGCCTGATGGCTTTACCATACATAATGGGATAAAGACAAGCTGGCATGTAGGCCTGATGGCTTTACCATACATAATGGGATAAAGACAAGCTGGCATGTTGGCCTGATGGCTTTACCATATATAATGGGATAAAGATAAGCTGACACGTAGGCCTGATGGCTTTACCATACATAATGGGATAAAGACAAGCTGACACGTAGGCCTGATGGCTTTACCATACATAAAGGGATAAAGACAAGCTGCGTGTAGGTCTGATGGCTTTACCATACATAAAGGGATAAAGACAAGCTGACATATAGGCCTGATGGCTTACCATACATAATGGGATAAAGACAAGCTGACATATAGGCCTGATGGCTTTACCAGACATAATGGGATAAAGACAAGCTGCGTGTAGGTCTGATGGCTTTACCATACATAAAGGGATAAAGACAAGCTGACATGTAGGCATGATGGCTTTACCATACATACTGGGATAAAGACAAGCTGACATGTAGGCCTGATGGCTTTACCATACACAATGGGATAAAGACAAGCTGACACGTAGGCCTGATGGCTTTACCATACATAATGGGATAAAGACAAGCTGGCATGTAGGCCTGATGGCTTTACCATACATAATGGGATAAAGACAAGCTGGCATGTTGGCCTGATGGCTTACCATACATAATGGGATAAAGACAGGCTGACCTGTAGGCCTGGTGGCTTTACCATACATAATGAGATAAGAAAAACTGACATGTAGGCCTGATAAACCAAACAACATTGTGCTCTTTCAGTGAAATGAAGGGAAATAAATGAATGAACAGTCAATAAATTCATTTAAATAAAAATAAATATTAAATATTCTTTATTTTCTAGATCTAGTTTACCTGAATTGTACCTGGAAGCTTAAAGCCTCAAATTTTTCTAGATACCAGGGAGAAGATTTGAGTAATGTGTTTCATGACCATCCTAGCAGCATGCTGACCTGAATTTACAGGTCAACGCCTCCTAAAATATGTGATTGCATTTCAGCTCTGTATAAGACAGATAGGTAATTTAAACCAGCATTAGTAGAAATTAAATTTTACTGAATTGCACCAAACCTCTATGAAGGTATTAACAGAAAATGTAATCAAAATATTTTGAATATAAAGTAAAACAAACAACTAAAAAAAATAATCATTCTCCTCATGGCTTCAGCACAACACATACAAAGATAACATACATGTAGTTTGGAGAGCTATATTACCAGTTGCAAGATCATGCTATATAATACCATGAATCTCAAAAGTTGAAAACTCATTTTGTGAACAGCATTTATTGTCTGCATAAACTAGCATCATATACTTTGCAGGTACCTGCTAACACATAGCTGACAACTTGTATGTTGATTTTAGATACATAAGCTTAGGTTGATTATTTCTGTCTTATTCAGTTTTTATGCAGATACATACAGTACTTCTTGGATGTATAAATTAACATAACACGGAAGCACATTGTCACTAATGACCACATGCTGCGATAATTGCCAATTAATTTGCAACACTAATTAATGTCACTTGAATTTTGTGGTTTAAAGGGACTGGGCCTGAGATCTGGAAGAAAAATGGGTGTCCAGTCAAGTTCAACCATCATACTGTGTTTCAGTAGCATATTCAATGTAAATTTGCACCATACTAGACCCATTAAAACAATTGATATTGTTAATGAAATAGTTTGCTCAGCAAAACGCAAGGACTCAGCAATTATTTTGTGAATAATTATCATTAATATTAATTCATATGATATTTTAAGGCAATACTTTTGTGATCTTATTATACTTTTATTTTATACAATGTAAAACTGTTAGCAACATAAATTATACAAAATGATATGATGCCTTAACAAAAATAACAGAGTCCTCGTATTTTCCATTTCAGTCTTTATAAAAAATAATTGAATTGATTTTAGTTATTTTCATTATATATTTTTGTTTTTGTAACTCGCACCTCGCTTTTTCAGCTTGTAACTCGCAACTCGTTTTTTTATGGCTTGTACCTCGCAACTCGCTTTTTGTAACTCACTTACTCGACCAAAAGTGACACTCGTGCAAAGCGGGGTATACATACCTTGTAATAAATATGAATGAGTATAACGTGTATGCCCTATCCTGCAGCGGGCTAGAATAACTTCTTCTCGACGAATGGGTCTACTAGAAGAACGCCATTCACCGAGTAACGGTTTAATTGAAAGGAGTTTATTGTTAACTGACAAATCCCAAGCGGCTTGCCAAGAGTTACGAATACATGTGTTAATACAACTTTTAAAATTAGTATAAGGAAATTTGGCATTAGATATATGTAAACCTAATGCTGCCTTAGCAGCACTATCAGCTCTATCATTACCACGTATTCCTACATGGCTTGGAAGCCAGCAGAAAATAATAACATTATCAACTATAAGAGAATTATACTTTTCTAAAAAGTTGAAGCACAACTGTGTTATCATGTTTCATATTAACCATGTCTTGAAGAGATGAAAGGGAATCAGAGAAGATTACAAAATGATCATCATCAGATTCTTGGATATAGTTTAAGGCAAGTTCAATTGCCTTCAGTTCAGCTGAAAAGATAGAGGCTTTTCAGGCAGGCGGCTCTTTATGCTACGTTTGTGAACAACAGCTGCTGCAACTACCTTATCTTCATCTTTCGAACCATCTGTGTATATATGTTGAAAGTTACTGTATTTCGATTTAATTTCATTAAATTTGCTTTGAAAGATAGTAGGATCTGTACTGGATTTGTTACTATTACAAAGATCAAAGCAATTGTTGATGTTTCCAAAGTCCACGGTGAAATGTGTGATACTTTGTACTTGGCAATCAAATTTAGGCCGATTTCAATGTCTCTTAACTTTGGTTTAATACGAAGACTAAATGGTCGAATGATTATGTATAGGATCGAGCATCTGCAAGTCGATTCATATACTATGGAGCCGTAGTCCAGCTTGGATCTGATAAGAGATCTATAAAGTTGTAAAAGTACTTTTTGATCTGCTCCGCAATTTGTGTCTTTAAGTAAGTTAAGAGCGACTAGATGTTCTTTCTTTATGAAAGCTTCCTTAATAAATCGAATGAGAGTGTCTGCTGTGCCTCGTTGGCGCCGGAATCCACATTGATACAAGTCGAATAACAAGTCGAATGGAATGAAACGTACAAAACTGACTGCAATACTTTGCACGAAGACGTAGTTGACTGACTTAGTCAAGATCTTTAAAACGTCACACGAGATGCAATTTCTAAATTAGAGAAGATAATATTTACACATTTACACCTCCAAGTGCATCATTTAAAACAAATTACAATATTTTGCATACCGATGAAGTTTATTGGCGTAATCTGATATTTGAAATAACGATATGAAACAAACGGCAGATCATTAAACCGACACAAAAGATAAGATTTTAAAGTTAGCGAAGATGATAACTGCAGCTGGACAAGTGCCTCGAAATCTGAAAGCGAATCGCAGAACCTTGCATACGACGTACGGTTTGATATTTGAAATAAAGAAACAAATTGCAGATTTTTAAAACGTCATGAATGGTATTTATTTCCAAAGATGATTGTATTTTAAAATTAATATTACAAAGTACTTGGAAATCTGAAATCACACTGCAGTATGGCGTAGTTTATTGACGTAATTTATATATAAAAGAAACTGCAGACCATAAAATTGCTTCTGGAGAAACTATTTCTTATTCTAAGAAGATGATATTTTAAATATGTATAACTGCAAAAAAACGAATAGCAACATGTTTGCAATACGATGTAGTTTAGTCACTTAGTCAATATATAAAATAAACTGCAGATAATTAAAACGCTACAAGAGACAACTTTCTAATTTAGAGAGGTTACTCTTTAAATACATTTAAACTTTAAATAAATAGAAATCCAAGCGCTTCTGCAGATAATTAAAATGCTACAAGAGACAACTTTCTATAAATAGAAATCCAAGCGCTTCTGCAGATAATTAAAATGCTACAAGAGACAACTTTCTATAATTAGAAATCCAAGCGCTTCTGCAGATAATTAAAATGCTACAAGAGACAACTTTCTATAATTAGAAATCCAAGCGCTTCTGCAGATAATTAAAACGCTACAAGAGACAACTTTCTAATTTAGAGAGGTTACTCTTTAAATACATTTAAACTTTAAATAAATAGAAATCCAAGCGCTTCTGCAGATAATTAAAATGCTACAAGAGACAACTTTCTATAAATAGAAATCCAAGCGCTTCTGCAGATAATTAAAATGCTACAAGAGACATTTTTCTATAATTAGAAATCCAAGCGCTTCTGCAGATAATTAAAATGCTACAAGAGACAACTTTCTATAAATAGAAATCCAAGCGCTTCTGCAGATAATTAAAATGCTACAAGAGACAACTTTCTATAAATAGAAATTCAAGCGCTTCGAAATCCGCGAACGAATGGCAATATTTTGCAAATAGACTAGTTAAGTTGCATAGTTAAAGATATAAACAAGAAATGTCTGAGTAAGTGACAAATGCCCCCGAAGTGACCTTTGATCTCTAAGTGTGACCTTGACCTTGGAGCCACGGACCTGAATTTTGCGCGCGACACGTCGTCTGGTTGTGGTGAGGACTTGTGCCAAGTTATTTGAAAATCCGTCCAGGATGCCAGAGTTATTGACCGGAAACAATTTGTCCTTTGAACTCTAAGTGTGACCTTGACCTGGATTTTGTGCGCGACACATCGTCTTGTTGTGATGAGCACTTGTGCCAAGTTATTTTAAAATCCGTCCAGGAATGCCAGAGTCTTTGACCGGGCACAATTTAAATCGAGAATACTATTTCAAACACTTCAACATTGCCGTGTGTCCCTTTAAAAGTGCGTCGAAATCAGCAAAACGAACGTAGTTATTGACGTAGTTTGATATTCAAAATAAAGATAGTGTCATTTCGTAATCTCCATGATATGAACATATGAGTTAGTAGGGGATTACGGGATACATCCCACCATTTATTAATACTAAAATATTCAGTATAACAATACGAATAATAGACGTCTAGGGTAATTATTAAAGCAATTATGACTATTACCATCGTCTATGCTTTAAGGACAATCGCAGATATAATCTTTCCGTAATAGAGCCTATTCTTAATAAGCGCTCCGGTATCCTTGGAAACAGGAATAATAAAAGCGATGCCAACTCATTTTTTTATGACGACTGTAAATTAATATTTGTTATAACAAAGGTTTTAGACTGTATATATTGCTTCTTATCGAAATATATTGATGAGTTATATCAACTATTGAAGGTATTAGGTATCATAGAAGTTAATATCTGTATATGTGTCTAATAAAGACGTGGCATATTAGAATTACTCGTGATACTATATTAGAACTGCCAAGTGGTGTCTTATTGATGTGATGTTATTACTTCCTCCGTTTGTTTATCCCATTTCCCGGTATTTCATGGAGAATGCCGTTCTCTAAATTCCGGTAACATAACACTTTTCAGTACTTTTTTCATTTGCACATTGGTATCGCACTTATTCGCGCATGTGCCGTCTTTTACTAAAGCGTGAAGTTCACTGAAATCAACAAGTTCTGCTGTTTTAACACACTCTCTTTCAAGGTACATGAACATTTGGTGAAATGGGCTCTTAAGATAGAATATTTATTTTGAGTGTAGTTGAACATTTAAATCCAAATCCATAGAGCTTCGCCATGGGCTTACCATACACTACTCAATTTTTATAATCGGTCACCCAGGTTTTTTGAAAATAACACGAATACTAAAAACTGGAAATCACCGAAACACATACCCATATCAACAAGGTTTTAGTCCAATCAAGGCAGATTAGGTTTTATAAATCGCTAGCGATATTTGTTAAACGACGCCAGTTAAAATTTCAAATGAAAACATGAATTATTAAAAAATATATAATTCTTTGAAAAGTGACCGATTATAAAAGTTGAGTAGTGTATATCTATTGATATGAAATTTAAGTAAATATAGTTTAATATCAGAAATGTCTAAGGTATGCTCAAGGCTGACAACGCTGCTTTTATTATGTCCTTGCGGACAATGATATGTTTATGAAGCCTGCGGACAATGATATGTTTATGAAGCCTGCGGACAATGATATGTTTATGAAGCCTGCGCACAATGGTATGTTTATGAAGCCTGCCGACAATGATATGTTTATGAAGCCTGCCGACAATGATATGTTTATGAAGCCTGCAGACAATGATATGTTTATGAAGCCTGCCGACAATGATATGTTTATGAAGCCTGCCGACAATGATATGTTTATGAAGCCTGCAGACAATGATATGTTTATGAAGCTTGCGGACAATGATATCTTTATGAAGCCTGCCGACAATGATATGTTTATGAAGCCTGCCGACAATGATGTGTTTATGAAGCCTGCAGACAATGATATGTTTATGAAGCCTGCAGACAATGATATGTTTATGAAGTCTGCAGACACTGATATGTTTATGAAGCCTGCAGACAACGATATGTTTATGAAGCCTGCAGACAATGATATGTTTATGAAGCCTGCAGACAATGATATGTTTATGAAGCCTGCAGACAATGATATGTTTATGAAGTCTGCAGACACTGATATGTTTATGAAGCCTGCAGACAATGATATGTTTATGAAGCCTGCGGACAATATGTTTATGAAGCCTGCATACAATGATATGTTTATGAAGCCTGCGGACAATGACATGTTTATGAAGTCTGCGGACAATGATATGTTTATGAAGCCTGCAGACAATGATATGTTTATGAAGCCTGCGGACAATGATATGTTTATGAAGCCTGCAGACAATGATATGTTTATGAAGCCTGCAGACAATGATATATTTATGTTTAAACATATTTATTTTACATCGATTGCGAAACTCTCGATGGCTTCCTGGGTAGAACCAGTACTAAGCAATGTGGATTACTTATCTTGCTCAAGGATAAATAATGTGGTGCGACTGAGGATCGAACCCACGACCTCTCGATCAGTAGTTCGGCGCTATACTCACGCACTCCACTTACAATGACACTGATATCATTATCAATATAATTATGGAGAATCATATTTGTCCAAGAGTTGAAGCTCAACTATATTACCAAATAGTACATTACTAAATTCTATGGATGAAAGCAATAAGAACATATTACATAATGATCATCAACCGAATCTTCTGTATAGTTTAAGGCAAGGTCAATTACCATACATTTAGATGGACAGATGGAGACACGCAGTTCCATATGGCCCATTATGTGGTCCGTGTATTAACTTTCAAACCCCATCCAGCCCCTTCTCCAAGAAGCGAAAACGGGGTTGGCTGGGGTATGAAATAAAACCTTAATTTCGGCTTAAAAACTTTGCATATTGTAAATTTAAAACATTTAATAGATAATTATAAAAAGGTTATCACATTTTTCCCAGTAATTTTTTTTTTAAACGTGTTTTATTGTCGAAATATCCGTTATAAAATCAATCATGCAAATATAAGCTTTCCCATCGCTAAATGGAATTAAGGCGGGACTGAGGCAACGTCAATTACCATAAGTTTAGATGAACAGATGCAGACACGCGGTTAAATATAGCGTGCTACCATACTGTACATCTGCAGCCACAGTTAACTTGATGTCATCATATTTAGCAACATAAGTAGAGAAATGGCAACATGTAATATATTTGGAATGAATTTTATTAAACTTGCATTGGAAAATATTAGAATCAGTACTCAACTTGTTATTATTATTATTATTTCACAGATACAGCACAAATGTTTGACGAACTAAATGAAATAAACGGATCATCAACACATACTCGAGCCTACCCAAGAGAAAAGCACGATACATCGCAATCCGGAAACCTTGCCCTATTCGTTTTTAACAGATTCCCATGTTTTACCGTGCGATGTCGGAGGAAAGATAACAAAATACGAGACCACCTGGTTTACGTAACCATCCAAAACACAAGGCTAGGATAAGTGGCTTCCAGTGGTGTACTTCGGTATTTGAATGATGTGATAAAATGGCTTATTTTATTCAGAAATGATGCCTAGCCTGCTCTCGCTGGATAAATGGAATAGTCTATGGACCAATTTATTTCACATAAAAACAATTTTGAGTAAAACTGTACCAACATTTTCGGATATAAAGGGCACGATTTCTGAAAAATAAGTATTCTTTCTGATGCTCTGTTCACATCAATAGTGTTGAATTACTGTCATGTACTATTAGACCGTGAGTCAGACACGTTTTCGCTACCATCTCAGGTGACAAATTCTTACTGGTACCATTTTATGAAGTACATTGTAGAGAAAGAAAAACCCATAATAGAAGTGCCAACAGGGTAGCTGTTTCCTGTTATAAGAGTTATCTCCCCTTTTTAAACAAAAATCAGGCTTCTTTAAAAAAAACACACTTAAATCCTAGATGTGTAATATTTTGCATGTGGCATAAGCTTATGGCCCGCTACAAGAAACATTAAAATGGTGACCCTGGGGTTATACTTGACCCCGCCACGGGAGCCACATATTTATATAGCGTTATATAGGAAATAAGTATAAAGGTCGCTATGTCCACCGCCATATGCATGCCATCTTCGGATGGTTAACATTCTGTACTATTGAGTTTATGAATATTGAGTTCTGCTCAACTCGGGGCTAGGGGGCGTGAGCTGTAGCAAGCATATTTCACTACCGTTCACGAACAGTCTCAATCAAACCGAGACAGCAATATTTCGTATGTATAATGTTCGGCCGTTTCCAAAGGTCCACTCTCATACTCTTTTACATATTAGAAAATTTCTGTTGTAGTTGTTTTATGAACATGTGAGCTCTTTGAGCCCAGGCCGAGTCAAGGCCCTTTGGCCTCTTGTTTACTACTTGCAGATGAAACCTTTTTTTTGTCATAAAATCACTTCTTAGTTAGGTTTAAGAAAAACAATATTTATCAAGAATGGGACTTTTGATGAGATATTACATCATAAAGACCTAAATTAATTAAAACATTTGAAACTGTTATCGTAACTAAATGTCTAGTTTAACGATGTTTACAAGTCGCATGTTTTATGAAATCCACCAAAAAAAGCTACAAAGGAAACTGCTGCATTGTCATGGCAACACAATTTATGGACCTATTGGGTATTCACATGAAGCGTTGAATAAAATAAGTTGACAACTGTAGCTTTGTCAGCAACATTGTCAGCATCTATCTATAAACTGAGAAAAATAGTCCTATATAAACCTCAGTACTCAAACGCAATTGCACCGTAGGTTAACACTCGCAATAAACTAAAACAACAAAATCAAATTAAATAGTCAATGAATGGGGCAATATACAAACATAAAGAGTGGTGAATACAGTGTAAGCGACTTGGAACGGTCAGTAGGCAATACGACCTTTTGGTTAACTTAAATTGATGTTATGTGTACACAACCTCGCTATTAACCCTTCTTGACAAGACAGTGCAAACAAAATTATATCCCATCAAAAAGGAAATCTTTAACAACAAAGTCAACACCCGGAAACACAATAAACGATACATTTAAATGTGTTTGTAAATATATATATATATATATACAAACGTACCTAATTAGAAACATCTCAGAATATATCCATAAGTTTACTGAATAACCAAAGCAGTTGCAGCCAAAGAGTAAACACATCTATAAGATACGACCAAAAAATCTAAGGACATTTTGAGTGGTTTGTTTAACAAATGTACACCCTTAATTCGCACAAAGTACTACCAAGAAAGCCATATTATTGTAGTAATATCGGTATGTCAGACATAGTTTTCTGAGTATTCAAATATTCAACTTTGTATTATCCCAATATCCTGGGTACCGATCCTTATTAGTAAGCGTTTTTTGTACCGATCCTTATGGGTAAGCGTGCTTTTTTTGTTGTTGTTTTAAAAAAGTTATATTTTATGCTTATTATTTAATGTAATGTTAGTTAATACAATTATTTAACGTCATAAGAGTATTATTAATTGTCTTTTATTATCCAAAAGACTTTGGCATTCATTGATATTACCAATCAAAACGTAGCAATGGGATGGGCATATATAAGGCTTAAACATGTTGCAACTCGTGACAGTTCATACAGAATACCGTGCAACTGAGAGATTTTTTTTTGGTACACTGGCGGAGGGAGTCTACTCCTTTGAACAACACATAGAAAAAGTGACTGTTGTGAACCCCAGCTTTTTGGATTAACCGTATCATTGTTTTAAGTTTTAGCATTTTAGATGTATGCATTTCATCGCAGTCAGCCTCCTTGAGCGCATACAGCTGTGGCCAGGGGCGTACCTGGAGCATTTTGAAATGTACGCCATATATGAGAAGCGTAGCTGCGAACTGAGCAGCGACGCTACGAGTCGGTGGTAGGTGTGGAAGGGGTTCCCCCTCCCGCCGGTGGAAGATTGAAAAATTTGAAAATTAGGAGGCAAATGATGCGTTCTCAAGCTATATTTCAGCGTTAATATGGCATTTTGGATATATTTGGAAGAAATTAGCCCATACCCCACTCAGCCTTCAGTTTTTATTGCATATTTTGCATATTTGGAACTTTTATTTTTTCACTTTTGCTGACGAATTGTACGCATTGGCGTACGTGCGTATGCCTGGATACGATCTGGTGGCCCAGTGGATAGAATGGCGCCACTGAGTTTCGTCAGTGTGTTATTTGGGCAAGACACTTTACCGCGTGAAGACAGAGGTAGCCTCGTACGTCTGATGGGGACGTAAACTGGGCGGTCCTGTGTATCGGAGTATATTCTTCAAGTTAAAGATCTATAGTAATCTATTTGTTATTAATATTATGGCAGGTTCCCGGATTCCTACGTATAGCCCCATCTCTCTGGGGGCGAATCTTAATAACATATACTTTTTGATAATCAGTTAAACAACATCCAATTCATTCAATACTGTTTCTTTAAAAGTGCATCTTCAAACCACAACATTAAAGATAAAAGTATATATTTTGTCAACAACAACGCTGTTTATGTCATTTTCAACACTTGTAAGGTTATATATTACGGTCGATTTTTTTGTGGTGAAGGCAGACCACCCATTTTTCCTGGGTAGAACCAGTACTGTACCTCAGACTTACCTCCCGCCATCCGTAGGAATCGACACTTCCTCACTTACAATTCGAGCTCCCAGTGGGATTCGAACCCGCAGCGGTGGAAGGCGAAGGTTTACAAAGCAACGTCGTTAACCATTCGCCACGGAGACGCTTAAGGAGTACATATACCCCTGTATTATAGTCTTTGTCATTGTCGCAACAATCCCCGTCATTGGCAATGAACTTTCGATCTTTTTTAGGTAACTATCATTCAGTTTGCACTATTTCTGCATGCACACAAATAGGTTATAACTATAATAAAATGCAAAAAATATGTTACGAAGGTACTATTTTAACAACTGTACCACTTCTAACAAATAGTTACTTGCCATGCTTAGTAGTTATTACAATAGTCTATGTATTACCGTCTTCTTCGATGTTTTCGTGCAAATGTACATATTAGTTTTCAATTTCATATGCATACTTCTTTATTATGATTTATGTGGGTGGGGTATTTGAAACTGTGTTAAACATCGTTAAAATAGACAAAAATTGCAATTAAAAATTATTAAAATAGACATCTAATTGGATTTTGTGTTTGCATGTGTTAACTATTGCTTCGTGTCTTTATTATATATGTTATACATACTGAACACTTCTTAATCATAATACGTATTGAATAACGTATATACCTAAAAATGGACTTATAAGAATTTAACACACTCACAGTTCTCTTATCTAGATCCATTGGACTGTTTGTGTCTTTTGTGCAATATACATATCAGAAAATTAAAATAATAGGGATGTGTGCAATTATTCTGAGGAAGATTTGCACGTCCTGTTCGATGCGTGTATCCTCTTTTCCGGCTTGTTGAACTTATATATTATGCAAGCAAAGGCATGAACGTTGCATAGTACATACTTTCATTAATAATCTATCAAAACAATTCCTAATTCATAATATAATAATTAAATCATAGCAGAAAAGCTATGAATTAGTGATTCTTTCAATTTTATACATATAAATATTGACTGATCTTAATGCATACAAATGTGCCAATAGTGGGTGGGGTAATTTGACTTCGAATTTTAAACCCCCAACATTAACTGCCGCTGTAGTAAATACCTGTAGAAGGGGCCTATCAAATTACCACTGCTGCACACAGCCTGGCTGTCAACTAACATAGCTGATATAAACATTGTCCTACACATGCTGAAGCGGCCGACTCTATATTTGAATTGAATCCCAATAATATTTCAGAAATGAACATTGAAACTTTTCCTATACAGTTATAACCACACAAAATCATGATTTGGTGCCTTTTTTATGGTCTGTTGACAAACCGCTTTAAATTGTGATGCTTTACATTGTCTGGTTTTAATGATAATACAGAGTAGAAGCCCTCTGCTGCGGCACGCTTGTTGATAAACACAGCCACGTGGTAAATGTTTACATTCTGCATTAGCAAGGGTCATTTTATACCCTCATAGGCACCTCCCGGCAAATTCAAATTGTTTAACAGTTGGTTTAAATTATTTATACCTTGCAAATGACTGTTTAAAAAATAATAACACCAATTGATTTAACATGTTTAAATGTGTACTTGTGCAACTTTTCATAATTTATTTTACAGTAGTTTATTCAAAATTTAAAAAAGGGACCTCTGATATGAAACATGCATAATTTATATAGAAACGAGCTCCAGCGCCATCTTCTGGCTTTTATATGGCAGTTGGGGCTTTAAGCAGAATATAATGCTGACAGAGCTTATTCATTCTGTATTAAACTATTATTGTATACTTTCATATTGTCCCGTTTAGTTTGCATTGAGCTATGTGTGCAATATTCAACGATATTGCACACATTGATATTGCACCGGAACTTTTTCTCGTGCTTGCTAAGAGCCGCGAAATAGAAATAAGGAACTACTTTCATATAAAATAACGGAATCCTTCCTATAGTGTCAACAAAAAAATACGTGTTTTTTTTCAACCTTTTATGGCAGAAATTGATAAAATAATTGAAATGGTCACTCACCCAATGTTTTTAACGTTATCAATTGTAAACAAACTTTAGAAAATCGCTTGATGTTTTTAATGACGTCATCCGACGTCGACGTCGTTTTCGCGCAAAATAATCATCCACACACATCCATCAAAAGCTATAAGAATAACACAAATACAATGAAAAGTAATAGTCATACAATTAACATTGATCGAAAACAATATGAAAGTATACAATAAAAATGTTATTGAATTTGTATGGCTGAATATTACTTGGAACTCGTTGTTTTGGCGCAGACGACTCGCAAGCTCTTCGTCCTTTGCCAAAACAACTCGTTCCCAGTAATATTTAGCCATACAAATTCAATAACCTATAATATGAATTATAAACTTAATCGCACATGTCAAAACATATTTACAATTATCAAAAAATATATAAAGTGCTAAAATAAACATCCAAATGTTGATGCCAGGCTACAATGATACACCTATTGTTGTTCAAATTAATATAGCTCAAGCGGAAAGCTAGGATCTTCAAAAAGGCCAAGAAAACCAACATCTGGACAAACTACAGAAAATGCCAAAAGGAAACTAAACGGCTCATCCGCAAAGCTGAATGGGATCATATCAACAAAGTTATGAACGAAGGCCTGGAAAACAACAACACCAAACCCTTCTACAACTACGTTAAGTCCAAGAAGGAAGACAACATAGGCATCGCCCCTCTACGGAACCATGGCCACCTTGTCAGCGACTGTAAAGGTAAAGCGGAGATCCTGATCAACCAATTCCAGTCAGTCTTCACGAAGGACAACAACAACCAGCCACCCCCTCCACTCTCCAACCACATAGATGAGAGCATACCCGCACTACATATCGGGGAAGAAGGGGTACTGAAGCTTCTAAACAATATCAACATTAGGAAGGCAACTGGCCAGACGAGATACCAAACAGAGTCCTCCAGGCGTGTGAGACAGAATCCACCCCAGCCATTACCGCCATCTTCCAAAAGTCAGTTGACACCGGGGAGCTACCCAAGGACTGGAGAAGCGCCAACATTGCGCGGTCTTCAAGAAAGGGGATAGCCATACTCCAGAGAACTACCGCCCAGTGTCCCTCACTTATGTCCTATCCAAACTACTGGAACATATCATTTGTCACCATATGCTCGACCACCTAGACAGACACAGGGTACTTACCGACCTCAATCATGGCTTCCGTTCAGGCTACTCCTGCGAGCACAACTAGTCGTCACAGCTCACGATCTACTCGGCTACTATGACAAGAATAAACAGGTCGACACAATGATACTGGACTTCAGCAAAGCATTTGACACCGTCCCCCACCAACGACTTCTCCTAAAGCTAGAGAACTATGGTATCCGTGGCCCCCTACTCGACTGGATTGCCAACTTCCTCCAACAGCGTGAAATGTGCGTGGTGGTGGAAGGTGAGAAGTCCCGACACGTCCCAGTAGGATCCGGCGTACCCCAAGGCACGGTGTTAGGGCCTCTGCTGTTCCTCTGCCACATCAACGACCTGCCCGAGAGAGTCAAGTCCCACATACGCCTGTTCGCGGATGACTGTCTATTATACAGAACTATTAACTCCATCAAAGACCACGAACTCCTCCAACTAGACCTCAAAAATCTACAACAATAGGCGCATGACTGAGGTATGAAGTTCAACGCCAAGAAATGCTATCTCCTCAGCAGCAAACAGAAGTCCAGCTATTTTTACACCATCGACGGCGAAATTCTAAAACAAGTTCAAGAAAATCCTTACCTTGGAATTACATTCTCTGATGACCTGAAATGGACTACACATATATCGAAAATCACCAAACGTGCTAACTCTACCCTTGGATTCATGAGAAGAAACCTAAGGCACTGTCCTTCTAGCTGCCGGAAGAACGCCTACCTCGGACTGATTCGCTCCAAACTGGAATATGGGTGTGTTATCTGGGACCCCTACCAGCAAGGCGAAATCGACAAGCTAGAGCGGATACAGCGATCATCCGCACGCTTCATCAAGAAGGATTACAGATCCAGACAAGATGGATGTGTGACCACCATGCTGAAGGACCTGGAACTGGCCCCACTACAAGAAAGACGACGCCACCAGCGGCTGACGTTCCTGTACAAGGTGGTGGAAGGGCACGTCCCAGCTATTAATATTGAACACTATCTGAATCCCCTTAGGCCTAAACGAACAATTAGAGCTAAGAAATACGAGGACTACATACATAAAAACATAGTTGAAAACCAAGTGAACAATAACACAAAGTGTTTCCAATTAATACAGACAAATAGTGATAATTTCAAATACTCTTTCTTCCCAAGAACAGTGATAGATTGGAATAAACTCAGTGACAATATTGTGAACCAACAGACCATCGAAAGCTTCAAAAGTGAATTAACATTACCAGACTAAATTTTACGCGCACACCAGCCCGTTGAATAAAAGCCAGTATTGGTTACTTCGACGTATCTACTCAGATTCAGATAGTATAAGCTACCCGTTCCAGACTGCTATCACGGAAGAATGTCACCTACAGACATTGTCCTTTCTAAAAAATAATGGTAGAATTTGCCACCTGAGTTGGTAGCGATATCGAACATTATGGGTCCTGGCTCAACGCCTATATATGGTTGACATTGCTCATGCCTAATATAAGCATCTGGTTGAAAAAATCACTTGACCATATCTCATCGCTTTTGGATCTTTTTTTTTTTTTTTAAAGTGGCAGAGCAATAGTCCTTAAACGTTTGAAAAGTGTTTCTTGATCTATTGCTTGGTTTGGTAAAGTATACAGTAACAGTTGTTAAAGGGACACAGGTCAATCTTGATTTGTGTGTAAACCTCATGGCGTCCCGTTAGTTTATGCATATTTTCAAAACATTATTAAACTTATGTTGAATACTTCAAAGCAAATTAATTTTACACATTGTATAAATTGGTAATAATAATGCATGAGTAATATAGCTTAACCTACGGTAACAATGCCAAAGCTTCAAATTATATGCCAGCAGGTTTAAAGTCAAAATGTTACTGGATTCTTTTAATGCTGGATAACAAGACTGCCATGTGTCCCTTTAAGCAAATACAAACTAAACACGTATATAGTGATTAGGCAAAAAAAAATAGGTGTGTTTCCTATTGCATGCTCTAAAAAAATAGGGTCGGTAGGTAGGCATTTTTTTTTTTTTGGAGCAAGATATTGTGAGATTCTACATGTATTTATCTCATAAACCCCATACAAGTTGATGATACAGATGAAAGTTTCTCTGTGATGTCAGTTTACCTCGATATATTGGGATAAATCATTGTTCAGAACAAATAAAAAAAAATATTTTTTATTTTTTTATTTTTTTATTTAACGTTATTTTTTTCCATAAAAAGTTTCAGGGTCGGCCCCTTAAAAATAGAGTCGGTCGGCCACCGGAAACACAGGTATTATTTTTTTTGGCCTTAGGGACTTGTCTGCAGACGAGATCTAACATTTGTCGTTTGATTATTTGATTACGTCAAATGTGTATTTAATGACATTGCGTACATTTATTGGGCGGTGACTGCGTCATACTCCGACATTTTACCATATATAAACCTAACATGCGCCGTTTTGATCACCACTTTATAACAATTACAGAATTGTTAAACGAAGTTTGTAATGGCCAATTTAATGTGCAATTTTGATTTAACCGAACAGGAACATACGCGAAATGTGCAGTTTTATGCAAAATGATATCTAAATGCATTATTGACACGTGAATTCAAAATAATTATATTTATGTTCTAGACTGTAAGTGTATATTTGCTTTGTCAAATAAAATTGTTTTATGACGTCTAGTTCATTTCATATGTCGAAGGAAAACGTATTGTTTGTTTACTATTGCATGATTTTACTCAATAATAGCTGTGTTGGGCAGGGAAGAAATGTCAGAAAATGTATTTTAAACAAAATGTCACCGTACTCATTACACTAGCAAATGTACAGTTACGTACCATTCTAGTTTCGTGTTTTTTAAATCCTGTTCGAGCGTCGTCATTGGTCTATACTTTTACTTTTGTTAGATAGGATTTGGAAATAAAGACTCGAGTTTTCGCGATATACGAGCACATTAACTCGCTCTAACTGTAAACACCATGCTCCGAATATACATAGTGATTAGTCATTATTCGATTTGAATGGTGTTTTACGTCATTTTTAGCACATATTAGGCCATATATGACGGTTGATTTGTTTGTGGTAGAGGCAGACCACCTCATTTTTCCTTGGGTAGAATCAGTACTGTACCTCCCGCATTCCGTAAGAATCGACACTTTCTCACTTTACAAATCGAGCTCCAAGCGAGATTTGAACCCGCAGCGGAGAGAGACGAGAACGTTTAAGACGCAGCGTCTTTACCAACTGGTCGGCCACGGAGACGCTATAGGACTCACACCACTATTATCTCCCTTGAATACTCGTGCCCTACAAATGAAGGAGGTAGATAAAAAAAAACAAGTTCGATTTTCTACATTTTACAGGATACATTGATTTATCTTTACCAGGTTCTAAATCTACAGCAATTTAGGAAGAGATCACAGAAAAATGCATGTTGATATAAGATTTCTAGCTAATTCTGCCTCATTTTACACATCATGGGTCTAATCTCCACGGGGTTGTATTTTTGTCTAAATTTTGATACGTGTGACATGAAATTAAAAAAAGTTCAATCTGGTAAATATTTGTTAAAAGTTAATAACATGCAGATATTGGATCAATGAAGAATTTAAGCATAAATACATGTTGCAAAATCTTTTTTATCTCTATGCCACGAACAAAAACATTACAATGGGACCCTATGGAAAATTAATTGTGGTGTGAGACGTATAGTCATTATTCGAGCCGCATCATATGTGTTAAATGACTGTAAGAGATCACAGCATTACTGTTTATTATGCTAGATCTCTTGTTCGATGGCTTAAATAGTCACGAATCAACCATTTGAACTACACGTATACACAAAATGTTTATTATACTTATCAGTTAAGGAATGCAATGAATTACCAAAAGAAAGTATTTCGCATTTATTATCGAAATAAACATACTTTAAAGCCGAAAATGTTTTTTTTTCCAAAGTTACTTCCCTTGACAAATAATCCTCCATTTGTGTTTTGACCGCAGCAGACGTGAGCTGTTGTTTTCTGTCTTTCAGGAAACATTTTGCATTTATCACTTTTCTGACACTAGGAAAAATTCATCCGAAATTCTAAGCTACTAATCATTTAATTCTTATTTGTATGCAAATTGTGTAACGCTTATTTAAATGCAAATTAAACACAACACAATGATGAATGCATGAATGAATGAATGAATGGTGTTTTACGGCACGTCGACACATAAATAGGTCATATTGTGCGCAAAAACTGATTGAATGATGATGAAATGAAGGATTATTTAAAAATTAATGCAAACATATAAAGATAAAAATATTAAAATATAAGGGATGATATGGTAGTAATACAAAGTATTTATGTAAAACAACACAATGATGAATGCATCGGCGTAGCTACTATTAGGCCATCATAGGCCCGGGCCTATACAGTTCATCAATTTGGAAAAAAAAGGAAAGTCCAAAAATGCAATAAAAACTGAAGCCGGAGTGGGAGGCGAGGTGTGGAGGGGTGGGGGGGGAGTGGGGTGTGTGGAGGGTAGTGGGTGGGGGGGGGGAATGGGGGTTTAAGGATCAACATAATTTTCTTATTTTATTTTACAGTGTAGGTAATTCAACTTTGTCAAAAAATGTTTCTTCAAATACCACACAAGTGTTCTGTCAGATATACGCCAAAACACACCATTACATAGCTAATTAAAAAAAAACGTCGGGGGAGCATGCCCCATGGATCCACCTAGTTTGTCGGGCCTATATATGCATTTCAGGTCAGCTACGCCTCTGCTTTGCAAGCCAACGATTGAATATTGTAAACGGGACGGGTTTCGAGCATCACCGGCGCCACTGATTTTCCGCGGTGAGTCCATAGCCATACTTAATTCTTTATATTATCCTTTTCCGTCGGATGGAGACAAAAAATCAGGCGTATATCTGCATGCGTCCTTTCTCCGGGCGCAAGTCGATAGTGAGAGTAGGGTCGTTCGGGCCACCGGAAACACAGGTATTTTTTTTTGTGGCTTAAGTACCTAAATCGGGCGTTTTGTAGATAATTATTGTCAAGAACGCGATCAAAAAATTCGCTACCGTGATGTAAGACCTGTAGACAAACATATACTTGACGAAGATAAAGAGCCCAGGAAAAAAGTGGAACCAGTAATGAGTATTGAAGATTTATCTAAATTTTGCTCCTGCTATTGTTACGGAATTGAGCTCGAGTTTGATTTAGGTATCGGTTCGATCCCATTGACCAGACGAATGAATAAAATTATCATTAACAAGAGACTTATAGCAAATAAACGAGATCAGTTATCGGCCATAATTATATGAAATTACTCAGAAAATGTAGGAAATCGCATACATAATTTGAAAGACGAATAAAAAAAAGCATACACACGTAATGTTTGGTTTGACTACAGCAGGGTGCCACTTTCGCACAATCAGTTTTTTTTTTAAAATATAATTTGTAAAGGGCGTGTTTTTTTATTATTATTTTACACTCACATTATCAACACAGTTTTCTACAATCATATAAAAATACCCAGCCCCTCCGAATGTGGGCTTGATCGCCTAGTACGTGGTTAGACTTAACAAGGCATTTTTATATGGGCCTTACATAAGGCTAATAGATCGTGTGAAAACTGGTGTTATAGCGTTAAAAGCAGTCTTGACAGTATTGATTTACTGATATGAATAACAAACCATGCAAAAATGTATTTATTGTTTCTGTAGTTGACTTTATGATGAATAAACATGTAGAGGAATGGAAACTATGGATAAACAGAGTTACAGGCATAAATAACAACGGTCGTAACAAGTTAAGAACATATAAAGTGTTTAAGTCAGAGTATTGTACTGAGAATTATTGCACATTTATATTACCTTTGCATCTGCAAGGTTTAGATGCGGTGTTGCACCTTTACGACTAGAAACAGGGCGATATGAACGCATTAAAGAAAAAATCATGTATGCCACTAGGTAAAACATGTGTTGAGGATGAAATTCATGCTATTCTTAAGTGCAGTTTTTGTAATGATATCAGAGAGGCTTTGGTTAGCAAAGCTTCTACGATTCGTCCTGATTTATATACTTTAAACGATTTAGAAAATATGGAAATATTGTTTTCCAACCAGGGAATGGTAAGAGTGTGTGCCAAAACCTGTTACGGGATTTTACAAACTAGAAATTCGTATGTGTATAAATTATGTGACACAGTTTTAATTAGACGACTTGTTAATTATGTACTGTGTTTTATTTATTGTTGGACAGTTATTGTTAATCAGTTCATAACAGGTCTGACCTGATGTGATAACGGATATTTTAGTATTTCTTTATTTGCGCTTATTAGGTGGATTCTTCCCGGGTGCTTTTTTTTTACAAATTTCGCAGTTTACCCAAACTCATTTTAATGGCATTTTTAAACTTTGAGTATCCTATATGTGATACTCATAAGGTTGATTAACAATAGTTGTCCTATTCTGATCACATTAAATGTATTATTGGTAACTCATGTACAGGCCAAAACGATAATTATGCTTTGATATGACTTATTGAATGTTACATGTTAATGTGCAATAATATCATCTCCTATAATTCTTTTAGAATGGTGTTTACAATTCATGTTTTATGTAATAATGTATAGATTTTTATATTTGATTGTAAACCATGAGACGCAAATAAACTATTAAATCTGGTTGGTGTAGTTAAACACTGTGTTTATCACATTTAATTGAGTAAGTCCCTAAAAACATTCCTGATTAAATTTGGTATGCTACTATTAGTCGGAGTATTAACGTTCATATCCCATCCAACCCCTTCTCCAACCCCATCCAACCCCTTCTCAAACCCCATCCAACCCTTTCTCCAATCCCATCCAACCCCTTCTCAAAGAAGTGAAAACGGGTCTGGCTGGGGTTTGAATTAACACCTTAACTTTGGCTTAAAGAGTTTGCATATTGTAAAATAAAAATATTTAAAAAGGAATTTTAAACAGATTATCGCATTTTTTCAGTAAAAGATGTTTTTAAACATGTTTTATTGTCGAAATATCCGTTATAAAATCCTGCTAATGTAAAAGCTTTCCATCGCTTAATGGAATTAAGGCGTGACCACGTAATGACCTTGTTGCACTGCATAGAAACCCCTTCGCATAGAGCTACCCCGGGAGCTGAGTTACCCCGGGAGCTCTATGCGGGAAACGGGATTTTCACTATTTCGCAAACTTGAACAGCGAAACTCTATGCGAACGATAAGCACAGCCAAACCGCATACAGCGTCAACACTGATAATGAAGGGTACTCTATATCGAATGTGAAGTTATTTTCTTTTATTGTAAATTCGTTGTCGTGATACTACTGAACGTTTTAAAGTTTCCTAAATATGCGGTATATGACCTCATTCCAGATATATTCAAATCGCTTTTGGTTTGGGTTATTAAACACCAGTTTCGAAATTGTATCTACTATAAATATGAAATCTCTGCAACTGCATACGGGTCGGACGGGTGACCGACCGATTCGCCTCTGACCCGAAGCGCTGTCGGCAGGACGGGTCCGTGCCCGGCGCGCAGTCTCGACAGTGATGTGCAAAGTACAATAGGTTCAGTTGAATTGCGTTTATAGTTACTGAATGAATGAATGGTGTTTTTTATGGCACGTCGACACATACATAGGTCATATTGTGCGCCAAAACTGATGAAAGATGAAGAAATTAAGTAGTAATTAAAAACAATAATGTAAATATATAAAGAATTGAATGTTGTTTAACGGCTCATCAACACAGTATAGGTTATTTAGAGCCGCCCCAGAGAGAGGGGAAGGATACATAGGAATCCGGGAACCTGCCCTACTCTTATTATCGAATAGATTCTTATGGTTCTTTTACGTGCTCGGAGGATAGACCGATACACGGGACCGCCCGGTTTACGTCCCCATCCGACGGACGAAGCTAAGGGAAAGTGTCTTGCCCAAGAACACACCGACGAAACCCAGTGGCACCACGGAGGATTGAACCCGGAGCCTCCGGAAATATATAAAGATAAAACTATAAAAAAATAAGGGATGATATGGTAGTAATATAAACTATATATGTGAATCAACAAATGCCCGTCAACGGGTATATAAACAAGTAAATATATATAAGAGCAAATTATAATGATTTATATAGTCTGATTTCTTTTAGGAAACCTAAAACAAGACTAAAATCTATAGTATCAAATAACTGTTTCATAGTATTAACATTGTAGTACCTTTGACGCATAGGATCAAATTATAGTTACTGAGACATGATGATTCTTGAACGTTTATAGGTTTGAGAAGGGATACAACTCTGTATTTACAGAGTTAGGGTTCTTAGCCTACCGATGCTATAGCTATGCCACTATAAACATTCAAGCATATTCTGTTAGTTACAAGTGATTGCCTTTAACCGTTACTGAGATTTGAGATGTAATACCACGGGGCGTATGGACAGACGAACGGACGGACATGAGCAAATCCGTATGCACCACCACCCGTCTCAATCAAGAATGGGACATAACAATCATTCTGAGTAAGTTTGGTGAGAATTGATGCGGAATTGTGTCCCCTGGCCTGTTCACAAGGAAATAATGGACTGAAGATCGGGTTAAAAATGGTATCTCTATGCGAAGCCCCCCACCCTCACACTCAAATCAGAAGTACATGCGCTTCGTAGCTCTATGCGGTCTAACAATGCCTTGCCTGCCTATCACGTGATAATCAGACCCAACGCAATTTAAACCACATTACAGCTTTAAATTTGCAATGAACTGTAAAACACTCTCTCTTAATTATTTTCCTAATTACATTTATATTTTACATGTAAGGAACATGTTTCAGAACAATCATACTTCATACATGCTCAGAACACAGATACAATTATTAAAATGATACCTCTTATACAAGAAACAGGTTGGATAAGGTTGAATTTAATTTGTGAAGACAGGCGGAGGACATCAGTAGAAGTATAGCACTTTTAAAATGAGAACTAATCTGCATTAATTTTCTTAGTTGAGAAGGTTCTGTAAATTAAGAATGGGCCTTCAGAATCATTTATATTTGTTGGACCTTTAGAACCATTTATATTAATTTTGTTGGATCTTTAGAACCATTTATATTTGTTGGATCTTTAGAACCATTTCATTTATATTTATTGGATCTTTAGAACCATTTATATTTGTTGGATCTTTAGAACCATTTCATTTATATTTGTTGGATCTTTAGAACCATTTATATTTGTTGGATCTTTAGAACCATTTCATTTATATTTGTTGGATCTTTAGAACCATTTATATTTATATTTGTTGGATCTTTAGAACCATTTATATTTGTTGGATATTTTGGTGAGTCTGATTCTAATTTCCAAAAGCAGTCTAATGTTATAACCAGCCTTTTATCAGAAAAGAATCATTTTCAGTGGCTCAGAAAACAAAGCTGTTTGTTCTAATATTACGTTCAAGATATTTCACCACCCATTGTAGATCACGTGACGTGGCAAATTGACATTCTAATTGGCACATTCTTATTCAGACATTCTGATTGACACATTTTGATTAAGAAATTCTGATTGGCACATTCTGAATCAGAAATTCTGATTGACACATTCTGATTCAGAAATTCTGATTGACACATTTTGATTCAGAAATTCCGATCGACACATTCTGATTGGTACATTCTGATTCAGAAATTCTGATTGGCACATTCTTATTCAGACATTCTGATTGGCACATTCTGATTCAGACATTGATTGGTACTGATTGGCACATTCTGATTCAGAAATTCTGATTGACACATTCTTATTCAGACATTCTGTTCGACACATTCTGATTCAGACATTCTGATTGACACATTCTGATTCAGACATTCTGTTCGACACATTTTGATTCAGAAATTCTGATCGACACATTCTGATTCAGAAATTCTGATTGACACATTCTGATTCAGACCCAGCTTCTGTACAAGATACAAGATACAAGATTGTATTAACCAATTACAAGTCACCGCAATTAACATACACGGCTATAAAGCAATGATGAAACGATTTCCGTCGACAATGATGTGTTGGCATCAGATATTTTATGTTTCAAGTCGTCCCCGGGGAGCCATTAATCAAATCAGATGTGTTAGATGGCTGTTATCGATCCCAAGTAACTCATCATTTTATATACTTTTCCCTATAATATATACTCCTTGATACTAGCAATTAGCGAGGCAATATGTTATTTGAAACATTACCAACAATTAGGAAATTTCCGATTCGATACAATCACTGAGTGAACTTGTGATAGAAACGTTAGAAGCTGTAAACAGTTAGAGTAGCTATCACGCATTGAACAGCCACATTTTACAACATTTAACCTACTAACAACGAGGTATATTATATAATTTACCTATTTTGAGACTCCAAACTCTATAGACACGATATAAACCGCTTTAACCAGCCAGGCCAAAACCAAAAACTTGAGCGTCCAATTAAGAGTTATCAACTCATAATTCATTCTACGCATATTCAATCAACGGTATTTTAATAAACCTTGAATAAACATATATTTAATCGGTACATATACATTACTATATGATCTGAACACCTGGCTAGAGTTTTGATAAACGGTTTTGTAGTGCAATATTTCTGTTATTTGGAGGGTTAGTTTCCTTAATATAAACAATATCGACGCAATCATTTATAAATTTAGTAATACATTTATCAGTATTTATTAACATTCACACTAGCGTTCGTTTAGTGCAGTGTGGTGGCTGTAAAATGTCTCCCCGCGCTACGAATCAGTAGTGTTATTTTTACTGGTCCTTTGGGACCAACGAGCCCAATATAGGTGGCTTTGAACTAGAATACCGCTTAAGCCGGTGCTAGGGGGCGTGAGAGGCATTGCTTCTTTCATTACTTCTCATGAACAGACTCAATAAAACACAGTCTGCTGCTTTATTCTCTTAAATGTGTTTGTTGCTCCCAAAGGATCACCTTTATCAGTATGTATTACTGATTTTTGAATATAAAGATACAAGTAATCAATTATGTTACATGTCTAAGAACATTAGACTTTCATTTTCGGAAACAAATTGCATTGGACTTAATGGCGCACCAACACATTGAAACAGGTAATATGGCGCCAACGGGAATGAACATTCCAGGCCCATCCTCAATTTACAGAACCTTCTCTCTTAACACAAGTAATGCATATTTGTTGCGAATTCTGTTGTAAACACTCCATATTTTCGCCACCGCTCAAGTAGCACCTGAACAATACAGACAATACAGAGGTAATGAACATGGAAAAAATGACACAAAGAACATGAATTCGGGGATGTGGGTGTGGGGTGGGGTGGGGTGGGGGGGGGGTATGAGGGGATGTTACCACTATGCCTGGATCATAGTGTGCTTATTAGTCAGTGGCCGAAAAATTACACGGGGCACTTACGAAAACAAATAACTTTAACAATTATTATAAGATGAAAATAAATCGACTCGTTTGTAAAGCTTTTCTAAAATATTTTCTCGGGGTTCGTTGGACTGTAAATTCCTGATTTTCAGCCATATTCTAGTTCGTTCAAGCAGACATATATACATTGCATTTTACATGGACTATAGGTGACATATATTTCGTCGAAAATATATATTGCAGTTTGAAACATTCATATTTTTGAAAACCATTTAAAAGGGATCTGGTAATTGTGTTTAGTGAAAATGTTAGTTTTATTTGTTCGTCATTTGACCTCAGAAAATGATACAAGAGGAATCGGATCACTACATAAATTGATAACTCATGTTGGGTGTGTTTTGAATACAGCATATTAAACTCTATGGATTGCGCAAATGTTTACAGATTAAATTGTAAATACATATGTGGGGATAGGACACCTTATTCCGCAATAGTCTCCATTGAACATGTGCATACAAGCAGCCTCGATGTTTAATTACGGAGATCGTCAGAGCACTTTACTGATAAGGATGTTTTAAAATATCAATGTAAAACTGATATCTTTTTATCTTTGATGCATATAATTGTATCTTAGGGCAAATCAACAGGAAATGCGATGATGTTAAAAGTATAGAATATTTTATTTTAAAAGAAATTATTCCACCTATAAACGTGTTGCGTTTTTAAAGTCGTTCCGTGAACGCCAGGGAATACAAATGCAAGATTAAAATAACATCACTCGGCAGTTCTTAATTAAATATGTTATATTACTTTACGAGTTAACGCGATATTGTTAATACGAGTCAACATGCCTCACCGTAAGTGGTCACAGATGTGATTTTATTTTTTATACTTAACTAACCAAAGTATCATTAATCACAAACTCATTAAGGTCCCCAAAAAGGTCCTCAGCAGAATCAACGAAAAAAATGAAGAAAAACTTAGTTATATTAGGTTTCGCGATATTAGACCTAATAGCCGATAATTAGATATTGAATCAATAAACCCCAAAATATCCAATATTAAATGTAAATGTAAACCATGAATACATTTCGACCAGTCGCATTACAGTTTAAACTATTGTTTTATATATATGCATTCAGTATTCTCATCCGACGGAGAGATCAACTTAGGTTACAGCGACCCGCAACTTTTTGGCAGACCCTAAGAAACACAACTCAGTGCCGGTGTTTTGTAAGCGCCAAGACTGATTCATTAACATACAAAAGTAGATACAAACCTCGAATGAAGCATTTACAAAAAGCTGTCCACAAAAACACATCAAAACAAACAAAAAATACATGGATACATAGTTCTTTAGCAGTAAACTACGGACACCAAAATCATAAATGTTTTGGCAACATTGGTATAGGATTGGAACGGTCAGTGTCAAAACCATTTGGATTTAAACCGGATTCTAGGTTGCACCAAACCTCACGCTTACCTTATTGTCATCCTAATTGAAAGGGACATGAAATGATGAACTCTTCGTCAGGCTATATCCTCATATAAACAAACTAGGCAGCGTTAATCGGCAATATATAAGTAAAACACAAAGATGATCATGTACATATGAATATATAAATCAAAAGCATATACATCCACACAATAATTACTCAGTGACTTGGCAGAAGCCAGAGCACGAAGGGAATAAACCGCTAAGAGCACGACTAGACAAGCTGTAAGACGAACATTAACCGTTATCTTCTTTTCAGGATTTAGGTAGACATCATCTTATGGTCCACTGTATTTCGGGTCATCGCAAAATCAAAGAGGAAAGCGGAGTGCCCTTGTACACATTGATTATGTCATACAACGCATGGAGTGGAGAAACATCCATTCATGGCCTAGCGAGGTTCATGCAACTAGTGTTACGGTGTTGTTGTTTTTTTAATCAGTGGCATCATAACACTTTTCAGTGTAAAGAAAAATATTCAAATTTAGGTTTTAAGTGTAATTCAATTTCAAATTCGCGATACCGTTACATAATAGTCGCATCGATGTGCTAATTTAGTGATATTGATTAGCAAGGCAAACGTGTGATGTGGACATATGCAAACGGAAATGGAAAACGTGATGATGTGCGTGACTTGAATGGAGGAAAACATTGGCAAAGGGTAATTTAGTCACGTGAACATCTCACGTGCTAGTCGTCCTAAAACAACCATTAACGTGCATCTCGAATAGCTTAGCGAAATAAATTATACTTACCATAGAATGGCGTATGTGGAGAATACACATGGCACTATAATGATAGAGAATGCAGCTAAAATTAGTTTACACAACGGACACATTACGACAATAAACTTGGTTGAGTTTGTAGCTTCCAAACCACCTTACTTTTCAGTATTTGTTAAAAACAACAACAGCTATTGGAATAGGGTGTAGAACATTAACTCGTAAGTCCCATGTACGCGAATCTATTGTCGTCCGGACATTGTAATGCATCGGTGTAGACTTGCGAAGGAAATATTTGTGTTTCCTGATAACAGTGTTTTATCTCCCTTTCTCTCAAAGCCATTCTTAACCCTCTCGCTGCCACAGTCGAAGACATTGATTTTTAGGACCACTGTAAACCCAGATCAACCTGTCCATAATGTGCATACTGATCAGGGTTTACATTGTACCCAGTTGGTAAGAAGGTTTTCCATAACACTTTATATACAAACTATTACTTGGAAGGTTTGAATTTAAATTTTGGCGGCGAAAGGGTTAAAGTGTTAATAATCCAGTATCATTTTAACTTGAACCCTGCTTGCATATATATATATATATATATCAAATATGTTTGAGTTTTCATTTTTCTTTGTTATTCTTCGTTATTTTTACGCTAGGTTTTAATACATTATTGGTGCAATTTAATCAACAGTTAGAAATATACAAAACTAATTTGCTTTATACTAATCTTATAATTAATAGTATTGATTGAAATGGAAGTTGTGTAGAAAAACTAACGGGACGCCGCGCGTTAAAAACAATAATCAAGATTGCCGTTTATCCTTTTAATACAGACAGACAGACAGACAGACAGACTTTTTATTCAGACTTGTACAAAGTACATCGTCTACAATACATACATATTAGCATATATGATGTCAACGAATATATACCAAGTAAATGGTGAAATATATACAAATGGTATAATTAATCATTTCATTATTATTATTATTATTATTATTATTATTATGTAGTATAGTAAATAAGAGTAGGAGGTTGAACTAAGTAACTGCCTTTCAATAGTTAATAAAGCGATTCTTAATACAATTGATTCTTTAACATATAACGGAAGTTTTATTATTTCTTGTCATGTGATTTCAGTGGTAAAATATATACAAATGGTATAATTTATCATTTCATTATTACTATTATCATTACTATGTAGTAAAGTAAATAAGAGTAGGAGGTTGAACTAAGTAGCTACCTTTCAATAGTTAATAATGCGTTTCTTAATATAATTGATTCTTTAACATATAACGAAAGTTTTATTATTTCTATCTTGTCATGTGATTTCAGTAACTCCAAATATTTGAAAACAGAAGGATGTTTGTAATAACAACGTTTTAAGTATTTCTTTCTAATATCAATATAACAAGGACAAATACATACAAAATGAAATTCATCTTCTATATCTAAACTATTACAAATTAGGCAATATCTTTCTTCACGAAGTGTTCTATTGTTGGCATATCTACCAGTCTGTATTCTGAGTGGATGTACAGATAGTCTAAGTCTAGTAAAATATAGACGTTAACTTCTTGGCAAAATATCTAAATATGTTTCATATTCCAAACTAGTTTTAATATCTTTGTACAATGTTAACACAGAACTGTTGTTTAAGGTACCACACCAATTTTGTTTAAAGGCATCTAAAACTCTAATTCTAAAGTCATACAAAAATACGTCACTGTTTATATAAGAAGTATTATCGAATCCATATGAAAACCTAAATACGTGTCGGAGAGTCTTCAAACGTTTTAATTGAACTAACAAAGCTGTAGTTGTTCCCGTTTATAGTTTCGTAGTACTAATGTTCTACACTAAACACTGTTAATATGATTGGTAAAATCAATGGTGGTAACGCTGAGTGCATTAGCGCCTCTCTCCGACGGTGCCCGTGCTTTCTCTGTAAATTATTTACTTATATTACCCTAAAATGCAGAATCAATTCCCATTAACGAGGATTCATGGATTTAACTTTCCAGCGAAGTGTGAGCTATTATATTAGCACATTTTATTTTAGGACACACCCCATATCTTATAACTAATATTTGAATGATATATATATATATATATAGTTTTTTTAGACTTGAACATTTAGTTTAGACTTTCCACTGTGAGTGGGAGAATAGAGAAGAAACATTAGTAAAATAAATAGTTTTTGATAAAATCGTCCGGATGATTTCGTCTGTCATTCGGTCCTACGGATTCCATATATTTCAGAAATGCAGATACTCTTTTAGTCTCGGCCAGCTAGACCGTATCATGCATATGTCTTACTTGCAGATATCGGTCTGGGCAGATTAGGCCAATTAGAGCGCCCACTAGCGATTAGCACAATTTACTCGCGCGTTTTTTTCACTTGCATAAATTCGACGTTTGCGTG
The DNA here is from genome assembly GCA_037043455.1 of Cyrtodaria siliqua. Lineage (NCBI taxonomy): Eukaryota > Metazoa > Mollusca > Bivalvia > Adapedonta > Hiatellidae > Cyrtodaria > Cyrtodaria siliqua. Next base: position 96,922 of record JAWPHD010005133.1, read on the forward strand.
ACGTCATGTTGTAAATAAATGTACAACGTCAGTACTTAAAAATATGTTTTTTGAAAGTCTCGTTGAATCTCTCAAAATCTCGCCAAAATCGCCCAAAACGTTAGGGCGATTTCAAACGTCCTATTTTCCCCAGGCCCTGGTTATGAATCCGTGTAGCATAGCGTAACGAAGAAATCAGAAGCGGGCCGGGTGACCGAGGCTAATACTCTTTTCAGTTTTCAGTTTGTCACATTCTGTTAGAATATGTATATCCATCCTCCAATCTTTTCTGTTGGAGCGACTTTACAATGGCAATATAGAAGTGCTGATAATTCGCACTAATTTAACACTCAGAGTATGGGAAAACTAAAGATCAAAATATACCCTCTCGGATGCGAAAAAGGGGGAAATATAATTTATAGGTTTACTGCTTCGTCACATAGTTTTACAGTGATGCGATTTCCTACTTTTTCTGAGTCATTTCGAACTAAACGATATCAGATCTCGTAAATGATGGCGAGCCTTCAGTCTATAAAACGAATTTGTTATTTTCGTCTTGTTAATGATAATTTTATTCATTCATCTGGCCAATGAGATCAAACCTACACTTAAATCAAACTCGAGCTCAGTTCCGTAACCATAGCAGCAGAAAATGAGATTCAACTTAAATATTCAGTGATAAGACTACTAACTTTCCATAATGCTGAAACATATAGATATTGTTCTTGATGGGTTGTTAAAGTATCCACATGTAAGGTAATGTTATTGGCAATTAAAGGGACACATGGCAATCTTGAAGTTGTAATTGAGCCGTAAATTAGCCTCGATTTACTAATGTAATATTATTTTGACTTTTTGGCAAATAATCAAGATTGTCGTGTGTCACTGTAAAAACTGACACTGAATGTATGTACACACTTTTCTCATACGCACAGCATGTCGTCTTATTAGAAAAACACATGTATAGACGGCTATTCTATCCAACAGTAACACCATTTACCACAATATATATGTGCTCTTGCCGAAACGAAATCAAAGATAAAAAGTTTGCAACAGTATTCGTTATTTTCTTTTTGTTACTTCCTAGCATACATATTATTTACAAAAAAGTTGATGTATTAATAAAGACAACTTTCAAATTTTGTTTTCTTTCCAAAAAAACAACACAACAAACGTTGGACAATTTTAAAAAAGATAAACGAAGACCCATAAAAACAACCTCAAGAAATCGTCGCTAAATGAACACTACACATAAGCCTACGAGGATTTCGTTTAAAAACAAGACGTTCCTAAATGCTATCGCATTTGAATGACCAAAGTCAATGTTCAAAGTCAACTTAATTGGATATTGGATAAATGCCATGTCCAAAGTCCAAATGTCTAATATATTTCTAACTTCATGTTCGGACTTTTCCATATACTATTATACACATGTTACTGTTATAAAATATTTACTTACTTACATTAACTTAATTAATGTGTTAATGTGCATTCTCATGTCACGCTTTAAAATTCAAATTCATCGAATGTTTTTCACGGACACGAGTCAGATGTAGGCACTAATCGCTACAGTTTTGTTCAAATGGTAAAGTTTAGCAGGATTTGAAAGAATCGTTAAAGAATAGTGATCCCGAAATACTATGTAAACTATCCCGTTCTGGGGAAGCGGCAATACATAAAAGAAAGTATGTGTTGATAAGCCCTTAAACAATTATGTCTGGAGTCGTTTATCCACATGCAAAAGAAACCATGAAGCGTGAGCGCGAACAATCACGTATTAGTCATATCTATGACGCAAAACGAAACGTCAACCGTCCGAAAATACCATTTACGAGTCTCATTAATCAAATGTTCCTGGAAAGTTTGATTTTACATCTCCATTAGCATTGAGCGTTAATGGTTATCGATTTTACATTTCAGGTAACATAAGTAAATGGTTTACAGGAAAGGCAGGCGGTGTCTGAAAGAGGCGACAATTCAGCGTTGCCATTATTGGTATTTCCATCATAATTTTACGTATAAATCTCCTATCTAGAAGGTTGCTATGTTGCCCATAAAGAAACTGTAAACAATACCATATGGAAAATGTGTTAAGTGACTCATCACCACAATATTTATGTTCGTTAGAGCCACCCCCACATGCACGGAGATTATACACAGTAACAGAGGATCTCTCTATTCCTACTGTCTAACATCCGTACACAGCCTCACAGGACCATATGAGTTGAAAAGTGACGTCTCGAAGACATGACATGTCGTTTACAAGGCAAACACCCTTATTACTAGACCACCGAACACCCTAGTGTAATATGCAACTGTATATCTACACTTACATAATCATATTTACAGTTGAAACTAATCAGCATGTACACATTATTACAAGTGTTAACGCCACGTTATAATTACATGCTGACAAATGCCGTTTCTCTACTAATTATTTCTGCGTGTATGTCATTCTAACGAAAGTAGAAATGAAAGAATTATCAAAATCGGATGACATACAAAGAAGATATAACCATTTGAAGGTTGCTGTAAGACTGATATCAGAGCCGCCATTTTGAGAACTATGATGTCATAGTTCCAAATTGCCATTTATATGGTATATTGATAAAAAGAAAACAACTGCAAATGAATGCAAAATCCTTTACTAGTCATATAAATGCAAAATCCTTTACTAGTCATATAAAGCATTATTACCATTAAGTTTTCATACTTTTCATACAGTTGCTGTTATTTTTAGCTCTGCTGGCCCATGGGCCTATAGGATGGCGAGTTGTCCTTCGTCCGTCGTCGTCCGTTAACTTTTGCCTTGTAACACTCTAGTACCTTCATTATTATTCGGATCTTTACCAAACTTTGCCAGGGTCTTTATATCAGTGAAAGCTCGAAAACCAGCCAGATCGGATTAGTTTCACCGCAGTTATGGCCTTGATTTGCTGAAAAATGCCATATTTTGCCTTGTGAGCACTCTAGCACCTGCATTTAGTATTTGATATTTACCAAACTTGCACAGATTGTTAGTATCAATGAAAGCTCGGTCAAGTTCGAATTTCAGCCAAATTAGATCAATAATTGTCTGCATTGTCTGCATTATAAACACTTTAGCACCTTCATTTATTATTTGATATTTACCAAACTTGCACAGCTTGTTAATATCAATGAATATTCGAATAAATTCGAACATCAGCCAGATCGGATAAAAAAACGTCATTTTCTGCCTTGTGAGCATTCTAGCACCTTCTTTTATTATTTCTATTTTAACTTAGATTGTTAATGGCAATGAATTCTTAGATGAGTTCGATGAAATCCTGGATGAGTTTAAAAACCAGCCAGATCGGACTATTTACACCGGAGTTATGGCCCTTTATGCTATAATTTGGCCTCGTTAACACGATAGGGCCTTCATTTTACATCGGATCTTTTCCAAACTTTACCAGATTGTTGATATCAATGAATCATCGGACGAGTTCGCAAACCTGCCAGGTTTGACCATTTACACCGGAGTTATGGCCCTTGATTTTCTGAAATATGCTATAATTTGGCCTTGTTAAGCCTGGACTAGTTCGAAAACCAATCAGATCGGACCGGTAACATCGGAGTTATGGTATGAAAGCACTAATTATTTTCCCCATAGATACCAATGTTAAAATGTCACATATTAATGATTTGCTGCAAATTCAACTCAAGTATGGATAATGCAGCAGTGTAATGTTCATATAGAAAACTATTTTTCCAATTGAAAAATCACCAGAAAACGTGGGGTCACAAGACATGTAAGCAAGTTCTTGTTTGTTTGCTATACAGGTCATGGGTACAGCTGTTTTTATTGATCGACTGTTTTCATTGCTCACAAAGTGTAAGCATAGAGTCGACATTTCGAAAATGTTCATCAGTGATCCAGTAAAATCGATTAATACGCTTCTTATACATATAACCACAAAATCGAATAGAAATGGGCAGTTTTCCCCTACTTATAACACCCATTTCCATCAAAAAAGGAGGGATTACTTTTTATTATTGGAACTACATTCGCCCTTGATTTAGTTAAAAACGCTATATTTTGTCTCTTTAAGAAGATAGGGCCTTCATTTTCCACCCGATCTTATTAAACTTTACCTGATTGTTAATATCAATGAAAGCTCGGACAAGTTTGATAACCATCCAAATCGGATTAGTAACACCGGAGTTACGGCCCTTGATTTATTTAAAAATGCTGTATTTTGCCTCATTAAGAAGATAGGGCCTTTATTTAGCCGGATTTTAATGAAACTTTGCAGGGATGATCAGTACCTAGTTCCGGTTGAATGACTTTTGGCGGAGTTATGGCCCTTTGGAGGTTTTAATACACAAACCTTGTCCGGACTATTTTTTCCTGAACCCCTGGGCGTATTTCAACGAAACTTTGCAGGGATGATCAGTACTAGGCATAGTTCCGGTTGAATGATCTTTGGCGAAGTTATGGCCCTTAAAGGTTTTAATACACAAACTTTGTCTGGACTAGTTCTTCTGAACCACTTGCCGGATTTCAGCAACACCTTGTAGGGATGATAAGTACCAAGCCTAGTTATGCATGTCATTGCCGTATTTAGGTGGAAATATTTTTGGCAGAGTTATGGTCCTTTAAAGGTTTTAATAGACACAGTTTGTCTGGACTAGTTCTCCTGTGTTCCGGTTGAATGATTTTGGCCCCTAAGAAGTTATGGCCCCTTATACACAAACTTTATCCAGACTAGTTTTCCTAAACCCTTTGCTTGATTTCAGTGAAACTTGACAGGAATGGTCAGTACCAATCCTAGTTGCGCATATTGTTGTCGTGTTTCCCATCACATACCCCATATAGCCAGTAGAGCGATACAGGCCCTCTTGGGCCTCTTGTTTTCCTATAGATCAGTAAATCATCATATTTATGAACATTCCATATAAGGTCCTTTAGAACTATGATGTCATAGCTCTTAAAATGGCGACTTTCATATCCGTTTCAGAAGAACATTAAAATACTCAAATACTCCTATCTTCTTTGTTTATCATCCGATTTTGATAATTATTTCACCCTTTTGCAAGTTTATCAGAACTCTAACAAAGGTCGTTTGGCTGTTAAATTTGGTGAAAATTGTACGCGACATGTTGTCTTCAAGTTAAACACATCAATTCTACCATCGGCATCGCATTTTCCATTTCCGATCGTATTTTACAAATATCGGAATGAAAATGACAAAACGTCAGACATTACATTTCCTGGATTTTTACAACAGATGATTTGCAAGCTAATGTGTCCCCAATGGTAAATTAGAAGAAACATTAGTTTAAGGACACATGGAATAAGCCTCTATTTCACAGGATGTAATGGCAAATGTTTCTGCGGATCAATATCAATGAATAAACGTCCCAGTAGGGCAATTCAGCAATCGTGTTTCGATATCATCCTATGGAATTACCTTAAAATTATAAAGAAATTACAGAAATGCGAATTTTTTATTTGGGGAACCATAATCAATGGCGCTTTATTTAATATATAAGACATATAACAAACAATACATGATCATAAAGTATATCAAATTCGTCTTCACTTAAATCTGAATCGTTTACTGTTAGTAACTTGAATTGTGTAGCTTATTCAAGTACAAAGTACCATTTTGAGCAATAATTCAACTACCTGTTCGGGTAATTAAACTAACGTAACTATGTGTATACTATGATATATTGGAGGTCTTTAATTTCGCGTTGTGATTTCATTACCTTTTATTAACCAGTGGAGCGGCCACAGGCCATCTCGAGCCTCTTGTTTTCATTATTTCTAACATTTTTTACCGATTTGTTTTTTTGTGACAAACAATCCGTCCTATTCTTAAACTAAAACTTCATTTAAAGAAGTTAACTAAAACTTCATTTAAAGAAGTTTTCTTTAAATAAATGCACATCACAATCATTTACATTAAATATGAAACATACTTTTTATAACAACATTTCATTGCACATGGTTTATTGCTTCAATTCAACTTCTTCAGTATGTCTATGTGTAGCTTCAACAATTCCCATGTCATTAAACTAACCAACACCGAACTTTACTATAGGGTACAGTATAACCCCTTACCAGTAACTGACCCCAAACGCTAACCGACTCTCCCATATCTCCGCGGCGTGGACAGTATCGTTCCGGTCTGAGAAAGTATCGTACCGTAATTTTTGTGAACGGTTCTTTAACTTAACACACCAGATTCATTCCAAACAAAGACAGACAGAACCCAATACATCCCGCATGCGAGTTGGAGGGCTTAGGCCAGACCACGGTACACAACTTGAGTTAATCATAAATGAGAAGCATAAGACTTATTTCGGAAGCGAGCATCCCAGCTTTCCAAACTTTATCACCATTTCTTAAAAATCCTCCGCTTTTGATTGGTTAAGAGCCAAGGTACTCGATCGGACCCGCCGGCTACCAGTAATACGAAAGCATAATGAAAAAAGAAAGAAATTAAAATGGCGGACAGCTAAAGAAACTCCCGATTCAACATTATTTTCTCTGAATTCTACTGTATCGTGTTTTATCAGGGTGCATAGCCTGGTGTTATTTATTTATTTTCAATATTTGAACATGCGCGAAAATAGATGACACATGTATAGGTGTGTCCGTTCAACGATTTTTGTTTTGGAAATTCAAATTAAACGTTATCAGTCATACCGTTTAAGAAGTAGATCTATGTCAGAATGCTGCTTTGATTCGATATAAGCTCATGCTTCGTCATTCTTTCCTTAAACCGAAGAACGCCCGACCAGAATCGCAGAACATTTTACATTGGGTCATATACCACTATTGCATTTCTCACAAAGCCTTTTGGCCTATAACCCCTATTCCTATATTCTCAGTACAATTTTATCCATAAAAATGCAAATTTCTGTCAAAATATCCTAAATCAACATGTTTTATGATGGAAATATAATATTTTGATGTTTTATGCGGATTTTTTATGATTTGGGTAATTAAATCCAATCAGAATCAACTTTACAATCTGACTATATGCCCTAATAGAAGCATCAAATCAATATTGTTATGCAATCTAAGGGAAATAACTTCTGTTCATTATAATTTCAATTACATCTATCAATATCGCTCGGAAGTCAGGGTGAATTGAATTCAAACAGGTTGAAATATTCCCATACATCCTGCTGGAAATCTGTGTAACTAATAACGCATTGTGCTTAAATCTTTATGGTCATATACCACTTTTGAATTTCCCATAGGCCTCCATTATAGCCTTTTGGCCTACAACACCTATTTCTATATCGGAACGGATGATAAAAGCTAACTTTTTTTTAAAGAACTATCTTAGAGACACTCAAAAATGACCAGCAAATTGGGGGTAATGTATTTCACTGAAGGTGGCCACCCCCAGAATGGCAGTCAAGACATTTTACTTTTTGCAAATATACTCTCAGTACAATTGTATCCATACAAATGCAAATTTCAGTTAAAATATCCTAAAGCAACATGTTTTATGATGGAAATATAATATTCTGATGTTTTATGGGGATTTGTTATGATTTGAGTAATTTAATCCAATCAGAATCTGCCTTACAATCTGACTATATGCCCTAACAGACCTATACTTTTTTCAACCAATCAGAAGCCCCAAATCAATAGTGGTATCTGACCTTATGCAAGCGTTTGTTTAGCTCTGAGGACCCGTACGAGTTTATATTGCAGTGCATCTATACATGCCCGCACTAAGCGCTGCGTATTATGGTCTACCATGAACGTTGCTGCACGGTTCCTGTGTTGACTGAGCCACTCTTTTGTAGTATCTCGATCTTTCAACAAGTATTTAGAGAAAGATGAACGAAGCTGTGTTAGTGATTCTGACAAACGTTCCATTTAAATTACTAATTAAAGAATTCTGTTTCATTGCTACTTAAAGACACAGTATCAGATATTTGAAAGATTTGACTAATTGTATCTATCTCTGTTACACAATCTCATTTGTTTTAACGACTCTCACGAGAATTGCCGCGATATTTAAAGCGGAAAACATAATTCGGTAGACTGCTTCTCTATTATACTTGTTTTGAAATTACTTTCGCACGCTTTCTTATCACCAAAACATAAACCAGTCAACTGAAGCGCCATAATCGAAATTGTCCTCCATTACAATCCAATCAATTCGAAATGGGTTTTTATTAATTTTGTTATCGGCAAGGTCCTCATCCTCATAAACGCATATGTTCCCTTATACGGTAGTTCTGATGAGAAATAATACGATAGCTTTTATCTCGTGCCACGAATCGTTAATTGCTTGAATTGATTGGAAGCCCTACACGATAAGGCTAAAAAATAAAGATAACTGAAAGTTTATGGCACAAACCTGAAGCAATTATACAGTAAGTGGATTCTGTAGGACTCGGATCAATAAAGTCTTGCTCTTTGAATGCATCAATGATTAAGTTATGAGACATATTGATTATATAATATAACACTTCCGATTTCGCTAGTAAATCATCATGTTATCTCTAATAACATGCCTTATATGAAGGCAAGATGAAGTCATATATCAAACTTAGTGACTACATCATAACTGTTATTCTAAGGGTACATATCACGTCACATGTCATCATATTTCCAAGTAACAATATATAGTTCGCCAAAATCAATTTCAAATACTGGTTAACTCGGTTCTAACGTGTCTCATTCTATTTGATATTTTTTTTGCTAACAACCACATTGAAATAAAACTATCGACACTTTTCTTGTCAGTTTAAGGTCACATGACTGACAATTTGTCACGGATTCTGGGGTTATTCCTATTTAATAGCTGCATATCTTTTAACATCAACTAATCTTTACCAAGAAAATTGTGATACAAATTGTGATACAAAAATATCACTACTAGACTGACAGAACGATTTACGAGCGACTATCAAACGTTCTCAGCTTGTTCGCTCATCCAACGTTGGCGGTGTTAGGATAATATAACCGCCGAGCAACTTATGTCATCATCATAATAAACTTTGCACGTAATATAATAACAAAGGCACATAACGTAAAGAAACACCTACATCATATAATAAACAAAGTGCACAATATAATAAAGTATCTAAATAATATAATAACATATCCACATAACAAAATAATAAATGTACGTAATATAATAAAGAATGTACACAATATAATGAAGATGCTACATAATATAAAAATATATCTACATAACAAAATAAAGATACCACATAATATAATAAAAATTCCACTAATATAATAACATAAGTACATAATATACTAACGTAACCACATAATATAAGAACATAAGTACATAATATAAGAACTTAAGTACATAATATACTAATATAAGTACATAACATACTAATGTAACCACATAATATAATAACATAAGTACATAACATAAGAACATAAGTACATAATATATTAACATAAGTACATAACATAATAACGTAACCACAAAATATAAATAAAATCCTCAAGGTCAGACAGCTTTGGCGTTGCATAAGTGACTAACGCTCTTTTCAATGGAGTCAGTATAAGCAGTGATATATGCTTAACGTTTTGTTCTTATGTCATAGCTGGGAAACTTTAGTAAAACCGTATCCCGCCAACAATTGGTCTTGTTTATGTGTTACAATAAATTCAAGAATGATGTATGAACTATTGGAAGGAAAAAATGAAATGTGTATATAGGTATCATTCAACAATTATTTGTTCTTGACATTTCTTGGCTTAGTCCTTTCATCTTATAATAAAATATTCATGTTCAAGCAATTTAATCCCATCACCTTACACATTTCAGAATTTATATGCTTGAAATCAATACAAGCGGATCCTTCAGCTTATAGGCTGCTTAGCTTGTAACATTTATACAATCTTGTAAATCTCCCTCATTTAAGGTAGGGATTGGATAGTTGTGATAAATTCGAGATTGAATGCGACAGGAAATTCCTCTTAGATGAACAAATAGTCCCATGATACGACTTTAAACGTAAAGAGTGATCGAGAACTTGCACTGGTCCACACTTAGCTGCGATATAGTTGGCTGAAATATATTCACGGCATCACTTCAAACATATTGGCCATATAAAAGAAAATATGTGTATGACAATATAGATGGTGGTGTAATGGTTAGAATGTCTGATCTGCAATCGGGAGGTCGTGGGTTCGAATCCCATGGCCGCGTCATACCAAATACTTTAAAAATGGTATTAGTTCCTTGTAACCCTTGATTGTCAAGCAGATGGTTATTATTATTAATCATTGATATTAATTATAAGAATAAATCAAAGCAAATTAAAGGCCCCGTGTGGTTTCCGGGGGCCCTCGTTTGGTCACGGGGCAAATAATAGGGCCACTGCAGATCCCTTTGGAGGGGTAGGCAGAGGGGTAGAATCCCCCCCAAATTCATGTTCATTTTATCATTTTTTGTTCATGTTCATTAAAGGTCTTCATCATGATCCCTACATTGTTTCAGGTGCTAAATCGCTCGCATCAAAAGAGCAGTGGCAGAAAAACAATAACGTGGCTCCAGCGTAAACTCTGCAATTCAGGGTGAAAAGGTTCTAGGCCCATGGAAGATGAGTCTGGCATGTTCATGCCTTTAGGCGCCATATAACCTGTTCATGTGTTGGTGCGCCTTAAAACCCCAATTCAATCAATCAAAGCAAATTATTTTAACAGAATAACTTTTGATTATATTGCACCAATAATATATTTAAACATTTGACAGAATAAAGAAGAAAACTGAAATCTCAAAATTCAAAATTGTATTTAATTATATGCAAGCAGGTTTAAAGGTGAGGTTGCACTATTCTGGAAATAGTTTCATTTAAAAGGGCTTTCAAAACCGTGGAAAAAGCTGAACAAGATATAGGAGATATGACCTTTTGAAAATGTGCAAAAATACTCCAATGGAGGCAGCCATCTTTGAATGATGACGTCTTTTTGCCTTTTTCCATATATGGAAAATAGATAATAAATTGTGTTTAAAGCAAATAAATGTATTAAATTAAAAATACAAAGTAAAATATTTATATTTTGTATGCTCCTTTTACGATTTACATGTATTTGCAGTGATATTATTTGTGATATTTATCAGTATGCAATCAATCGTAAAGAGGCGCGATGACGTCGTCAATATAAGATGGCTGCCTCCGTTCGGAGAATTTTAAAAAGTTTTTAAAAGGTCATATCTCCTGTATTTTGTAATTCTTTCTTTTTCCATGTTTACAGCCCCTTTAAATGAAGCTAGTTCCAGAATAGTGCAACAACCCCTTTAAAGTTAAAATGATACTGGACTTATAAATCGAGGTGCTAATTTTAATGCTTGATACAAACTTGAAGAATGCCATGTGTCCCTTTAAAAAAGAAAGAAAAATAATGTAAATCCTATTTAAAATGTCTCGACTTCCTTTCAATATCAGGCAGCAGCATTCTTTTGTCGAGTGTCGAGTTGAGTTACCAAACGCGAGTTGCGAGTTACAAGCCAAAAAAACGCGAGTTGCGAGTTACAAGCCAAAAAAATGCGAGTTGCGAGTTACAAGCTGAAAACAACTTAGAAAATTCGAGTTGCGAGTTACAAGCCGAAAATGCGAGTTGCGAGTTACACGCTGAAAATAACTTAAAAATGCCAGTTGCGAGTTGCAAGAAAGAAAGTCAGTTTCGAGTTATAAGAAAAACATGTGAGTTGCGAGTTACAAGAAAAAAATGTGAGTTGCAAAAATTGATATAATAAACTTAAGTTAATTTTTTTTTTTTTTTAATAAATCATTTCAATGGGTACACACAGTCTTTGATTTTTTATAATATATTGTTGGTGAAAAGATTCTGTAATAGTATTGTTCTTGTCTGCTTTATCAAAACGTATTAACTTCTCCTAAACTATTAAACTTAGCAAAGATGTATTTGTTTTCTTTTAAATAAAAGGAAGGATTCTTTGAAACAAAATATCCCTAAATTACAATGTTGTTAATTGATACAACTGCCAACAGTCCACTGGTGGTGTTGTTTTAGGCAATTCAAGAACAACACCCAGAACAGTGTATCAATGAAAACATCAATGTATTGCCTATCACATATGAGCTTCTCTAGGTCCGTGTCTTCCAAATAAAAACAGACTGTGATTGGTCAAAAGAAAGTTTACGGAAGTCATGGATTGGATAAAATATAATGACTGAAATAAAACAACTTGAGAATTAAACATAAATACGTTTTCTTTAAAATGGATTATTTAATACATATTTTTGTAGTTATTTTGAAAGTTGACATTTGTGTGTGTGGGGTGGGGGTGGCGGGGTGTGCGGGGGGAGGTCACTTTAGAGCCAGAAACTACTAACTTTTCATAAGATTGGCTATGAAAAAAAGTTCCTCATTACATGGCACTTGGATGTAAGTTTCATGCAAGGGGTGCCATATATGGCTACGAGATATAGGGAAATCAGGGTAGCCCTGAAGGCTATAATGGAGGCCTATGGGAAAATCATAAGTTGTATGCGACCTAAATATGCAGTTTATGTATTTTCTTAATATTGCTATTATTATTGGCTCAATCAGCTTGACATTTTCTGTGAATACTTGAAACTGAGTATGAAAAAAAGAACTGATGTTAAAATTATGAAATTTGAAACAGAACAGGGTTTTGAGCAGTTTAACCAGAATATATGTGATTTATGTGATTTTGATTAAAATATTGGTGGGGGTGGTGGGTGGGGGTGGTGGTGGTATAAGTAATATACTCCGACTTTATATATATTATAGAAGGTACATTTTAACAGTTCAGAGAAAAGTGCTGCAGTGTCAAATCTGTTTTAATAGCCCTAAGATACAATTATATACATCAGTAAAATGTTGCATTGATATGTTTAAAACATCTTTATCAGTACTAATGATCTCCGTGATTAACCTCGAGGCTGCTTATATGCACACGTTTTACAAAACACGATATTTCGTAAAGATGAAACATTTCCTATTTCCCCATATATAAACTTTGGTCTGCTCGAAAATTTGACCTATCCAAAATGCATATATCAACGGAAGAGGTTTCGAGCAACTAGTGCTACAGCATTGACAACGTGTGGGTTACCGAGTCGGGAAAGAACAATAAAATGAACTAATTTGTACTGAACATTAGAATAAAACAATTGTATTCATGTAAGAAATACAATTTGTTGGGATCAAATCCGTACATAACAAGAGGCCCAAGAGGGCCTGTATCGCTCTACTGACTGTATGGAGTCTTTGATGGGGAACACGACAACAACATGCGCAACTAGGCTTGGTACTGATAATTCCTATCAAGTTTCACTGAAATACAGCTAGGGGCCGGATCGGATTAGTTTCACCGGAGTTATGGCCCTTGATTTGCTGCAAAATGCCATATTTTGCCTTTGGGATATATACGCACTCGTTTTTCGGCATATACATATTGCGCTCCTAAAGTCGCGCAATATTGTTACGCGGAAGAACTCGTGCATATATCCCAATACAAATCTAATAACCTATAAATGTTCATAGTTATGACGAACAATTGCATTTTATGGACAAACCGGTTCCGGTGCGCGGGAATATTCTCGTTCTGCGTGCAACTAGAAAATTGCAGGACAATCGGACGTTGTCGCGTTATAAGTTTTGTTGAGTATATTTACGGGACAACGGAAATCTTGAGGTGTGTAAAGCGCATGTTTACGCATCTAAACAAACCTAAACTACTACAAAAGATTCTTCTTATGTTAGTTTCTACCACCGCCACCCACCGTCCGCCCCCACCCCAACACCCCTACTCCGCACACACAGTTTTATTCAATTAGCTGATTTCCATATATTTTTCAATGAAACAATATTTTTTAAATGAAACCAGATCATTTTAATTGCACAATGGTTGTCTCCAGTAAAGTAAAATTTCCACAGTGATTAATAACGATAAGTGAATATAATAATCATGTCATATATCGTGTATACTGAGCAAAAATAGAAACGTCCCCAACTTTACCAGTAGATTTAGACACAATGAAATTATATTTTATTTAATCTTATAAGCCAATACCTTTGTAAAAGGCCAGCACTGTCATGAAAACAATTTTCTTTGAATCAAACTTGAGGGCAAACTTATTCCTCTTGATTTGGTTTAAACAGCATTTCCAGGTCTTGTGGTTAAAACTTTGAGTGACACAGTTTTGTTATATTGTAATAAACAGTGAATGACCTCATCACCACAAAAACAGAGAAAAGACGCTGATCTTTTCACTCATTTTTGCGGCATACAGCTTTCAAGAACGAATATTTTCAGATTACCTCCCTTTATAATAAACATATAGTGATTTCGCAATTTGAATAAAACATGTTTTAGCAGCAACAGGCAAACTTTGGTTTTTGATGATTATTAATATTGATCAGAATGATTGAGTGATAAGTATAAAATGATGAAATTTTATCTTTATGTGACAAAGTCAACCCTATGCAAATCACAGCTTAAAAGAGGGACGTTTCTATTTTTGCTGAGTATATGTACGAGTACATTTTGAACAGTTACGAAGTTGTCTATCTAGAGTAATTTTCCTTTACGGAAGGTAATTTTAAAAAAAGAACCTCTATCGGGTTTATCTTTCACTTTTAACTTTCAGTGCAAAACGATGGAACTAGTATTGCACTAACTCGGAGTGTCAATTCTTAGGTATACAGTGCTGGTACTACCCAGGAAAAATGGGGTACTCTGCCTCTGCCACAAAATAAAATATTGTCGACCGCAATATATGGCCTAACATGTGCTAAAAGGACATAAAAACATCATTCCCGAAGTGAAAAATTAAAGTGATCGATACTTTCTGCACCGTCATGATTTAAAACAACACCCTCAAGTTAAAACTTACAAATATATTCGAAATACAAGATCACGAGCCCCAACTTAATGTCAAGTATCCACGAGGCGGAGGTGGGCCACTTGTAGATTACTCAAACCAGAGACATTAAAGACGGTTCTGTGATTTGTTTTGATTTTAATCTCAATTCAAGTGCGCCAACTAATCCACCTCTTATAACGCATCAACACGGTACTTCGCGAAAGGACAACAAACGCGACATTTATCACTTCACTTTTCAATTTAAATGGAAATCTAGTCAGATAGTCAAATTTATTTCTCTTCCTTCGTAATAGACATAGATAAAAGCATTATAGTTGTCAAAGCAGTTTTGATAAGAAAGGCGATAAAATAAAACATTTAATATGTAGTGACACCTATTTCGAAATAAGTTGTAAATGCTTCTGTTGCTAAATGGAATAAATTATGTTTTGATGATAAATACAGATCTTCCTTTATGATTAAATTTTCCAATATTGATAGAAGTACTAACATTAAATTGTATTGTATACAGTGCAATACAGTTCATGTATTCTGATTATACGCCAATGACAATAGGCCATTGGGTTGGTCCCGTTTTATTAATGTTGTTTAAAAATCAGAATATGCACACAGCTGATTTTAGAAAGGTCATCTAAAACGCTAAGCAAGTAACCCCGAAGGTATATAAGCTAACGCACCAGACAGTACCTTTAATGTATGAACTTATTTATATATGCCGTCTGGTACTGCTGGAGACAAGTGATTTGAATGATCTTTTAAAATTTACAGTCGTTATTGACAAGATATTTGTCTGGTTCATAATGAAATTTGTTTTGATTTATTGATTGTTATTATTGAGATATTAAAGGTATTGTCTACTGGTTGGTTCAGTAAATATATTAATGACACACGTGTATTACACTGAGGTATCGTGGGATATTGGGTTGTTTCAAATGAATTCTCTATTTCGTCCTTCTTCTTCTTCTTCTAAAAATAAATGTTTGTGGACAGGTAATGCACACCGACATCTCAAATACTCGATTCTAAAGTTGCATCTGTTATAGCCATAATTGTGTCACATGCGATAACAGATATATAAATTTGATATGTAAACAATAATAAACTCTAATGCAAATATACATTTATGTTTGTTGAAAAGCCAGTTAATCTATCTATACAAATATATTTGTTTAAAAGTGATTACTATAAGGACACGATAAGGACATTTATGCAAGGGGAGAAATCTGGTAAATAAATCTATACAAATGTGTTTGTTTAAATGTGTGATAGTTGGTTGAATGGTGTCACGTCATTTTCAGCATATTTACGGCTATATATGTTGAGTGGTGGAGGCAGAACACCCACTTTTTCTTGAGTAGAACTAATACTAAATACCTCCCGCATCCGTAATAATCGACACTTTAAAACCGCTATCCCGCCAAAAACAGGCACGACCGTTTCTTAGCTTACTAACGATGAGGTATATATTATGTCACTAACTTACATGTATTGCGTCGAATTATGAGTTAGCAATTCATTTTACGCATATTCAATCATATGGAAGAATCTTCGTCAAATCGAAATCGACTGAAAAAGCAATAATTTCACGAAATGTAACTCTTGGTGATAGTTTAGTACTGATTTATCTCCCGCAGATATCGATATCGGTGATTTAGCGTGTCGGCCGTCACACTGGGGCCATAAAACATTGGGAATCATTATGCATATGGAGTGAAACTATAAATGCACTTTAGTAAATTTAAGCAAAACACATTTTTAAAAAAATCAGTTTAATATTTACATTATAAACAAGCTTTAAATAAGTTGTAACTGAGAATAGTTTTTTTTAAAGTGTATTTTTATTGAAATGGCATTATAATAGTGAGAAATTCTATAAAAAGCTGTTTAAAAGTTAAAAATACAATCATTTGTGATATAGCAAAAGTTTCGTTCTGACTCCTGTTTTGCCTAAAATGTTAAAGAAAGGGAAATACCATCATTGGACAGAGAAATACATGTGTAATGGGTTTTTGCATGAATTAAACATTTATGCATACAACTCTTCATGACATATATTTAAACAACAATTTAATAATTTAAAAAAATCGCTATCTTTGCTTGTAAAACAGACCATCTTTAACTAGTGTCATTAAAAAAAAACTATATCAAAATAAAGATTATAGTTTCACCTATGTAGAACTGTTTGCACCTAAAGCTTCAGTTGCGTCATTATGCGATATATTTACAATTAAAAAACACATGATCGACATATTTTAAGAATTTTATATAGACCATATAAGGACACTAGATGGTGTATTTAAACTCGAAAACAGACCAAGATCCTTTTAACATAAAAATATGAAACTTATATCAAAATAAAGATAATAAATTGTATTTTAAGAAACCGTTTGCATCTAAGCGATCATATTTATAGAATTTCTAATATTAAACAATAATCAAATTTCCCCTTATACGCTCCGTGTAAAAATCTGGCGACTCATCGATAACCCGTTTGAGGAAGATTCTTCCATATGAGTATCCGTGAATAAATCTATGACCTCAGCACATGGATAGTGTTTGGAATAAAGATTTTGAAGCGAAATTTGGAGATTTAGTTTCTTTAAGTGATATACATATAAGGTCACGGTAAGGACATAGATGCCAGGATTGACACTCGATAAAGCTGACTGTTTATACTTACATCTATACTATCTTTTAACTACAGTAACCCATAAAAACACGAAAACTGTTCTGCCTGATGAAAAACAACGAAAGCAATGTCAGGTGCAAAAGAGAATCACAGGTTCCGGTCACATAATTCATTTATAAAAACAGTACAATACTTTTAATGAGTGTGTGCATATGCTTAATTGAGGATCTACCAATTACATTGTCCAAACCCATATAACACGAAAACTGTTCTGCCTGATGAAAAAGCAACAAACGCTATAGCATCTTTTTCCGAGGATTGAACTCGGACCTTCCGCGTGTGAAGCGGACGTTCCATCCACTACACCACGGAACCTGTTCTTGATATAGCGGCTAATACCGAGATACTTGAGTGAAGATAAACTAGCTTTAAAATAAATTTAACGTATAATTCAGACTGATTTTAATGCTTTAGTAAATCATATTTAAGTGTCTTCTATATTAACGAAACATCCTGAAGTATATATTGAAAGTAAACGAATGAGATAAAAATATTTAGACAAATATTTGAATCAAGAGAAAAACATTAACAGAAATTATAGAAATTATAGGTTCCGCCGGGCAATGAATTCGAGACCTTCTGCGTGTAAAGCAGACGGGATAAGCACTACACCACGGAACCTGTTGTGATAGATTTCCACTTCAAGCTGTCTAAATGTTATGTCGACTTCTGACATGCCTTAACGTTCTAAACGTTTCAGGATCTTTCAGTATGTCCAAACGATTACTAGTATTCTAGATAACGCATGTTTAGGCGAGGCGAAGTTTCCTTGGGTTGGAAGATAATTTATTAGGGGCGTGACCCTGACAAGAAGAAAAAATCACAGGTTCCGCCGAGGATTGAACTCGGGACCTTCTGCGTGTTAAGCAGACGTGATAACCACTACACCACGGAACCTGTTGTGCATATTGTATATAAAAATAATGAACATGTTCGTGAACATTCTTCGTTATAATGCCTTCCATAACTACATTCATAAAAACAAGAAAACAGTTTTGTTTCATAGTTGAAAAAGTAGGAAAGCTAATTTCAGGTAAAACAGCCAAATATCATCTGTTTAGCATCAACAAGGAATCACAGGTTCCGCCGAGGATTGAAAATGAGTTTCAACTTTCTTTATTATAATGTCTTCCATAAATATATCAATAAACATCTAAAAGTTTAGGTATAATAAGCCAAATGTTTTCTTTTTTTTTATCTTACTTTAGTTAAGATAAACTAGCTTTAAACTAAATTTAACGTATAATTCGTTTACAGAAATCTCACTGATTTTAATGCGTTAGTAAAACGTTATTTAAATACGAAACATGTTTAGACAACTATTTGAATTAAAAGAAAATTAATTACAAAGAAGAAATTACAGGTTCCGCCGAGGATTGAACTCGGGACCTTCTGCGTGTTAAGCAGACGTGATAACCACTACACCACGGAACCTGTTGTGTCTATCTAACTACCAATAATGAATATGTTCGTGAACATTCTTTGTTATAGTGCCTTCCATAACTACATCAATTAAACATTCATAAAAACATGAAAACAGTCTGATAGTTGAAAAAGAACAAAAGCTAATTTCAGGTAAAAGATCCGAATACCATCGTTTAATAACAATAAAATCAAAAAACAATCGCAGGTTCCGCCGAGGATTGAACTCGGGACCTTCCGCGTGTGAAGCGGACGTGATAACCACTACACCACGGAACCTGATGTAACTGTTCCCACCTACAAGCTACTTAAAGTCATGGTGACTTCTAACGGTCTGAACGTTTCCTATTTCAAACGGTATCTTTTATTTAACACATGTTCACGGTATCTTGTCTAAGAGTACTTTCTATTGTACAGGAAACCGAAAGTGTACTGATATTTCGTATAACGGCACACTTTTGGACGTTATACCAGGTATCATACAAGGGGGCGTGGCTAGCGTTAAAGCAGTTATAGAATATCCAACTTGGTGTTACACGCATATATCATGAAAATATCTCGACTTACGCCTCGATATATTTCATGGTATATGCTCGTAAAACCTCGTTTGACATACTATAACTAATATTTATCGCATGCCTGAGAGCTCTTTCTATTTTCCAAAGTCGTATGATATATTCAATATAGGAACACGAAAATGTACCGATATTTCGTATAACGGCACACTTTTAAAAAAGTATGCCGTTATACCAGATATCATACAAGGGGGCGTGGATAGCACGTATATATCATGGAATATATCGAGGCGTACCGAGATACTTAAGTTAAGATTTTAATGCGTTAGTAAAATAGTTTAAATGTCGTCTAGATTTACGAAACATTCTGAAGTATATATAGAAAATAAACGAAAGTGATACAAATGATACAACTATTTGAATTAAAAGAAAATTAATTACAAAAAGAAATTACAGGTTCCGCCGAGGATTGAACTCGGGACCTTCTGCGTGTAAAGCAGACGTGATAACCACTACACCACGGAACCTGTTGTGTTTCATATTCCCTTCAAGCTGTCTAAAATTTGTTGACCTCCAATTTCATTAAAATCAGACCCTTTATCACGCTACGATACTCTACACCATGGAACCTCTTGTGATAGATTTTGCTTTCAAGTTGTCTAAACGTTATAAACGTTTTAGGATCTTCAAATATGTCCAAACAATATACTAGTATTCTAGATCACGCCTGTTCAAGCGAGGCGAAGCTTCCTTGGGTTGGAAGATAATTTATTATTTCCTGACAAAAAGCTAAAAGAAGAAAACAATCACAGGTTCCGCCGAGGATTGAACTCGGGACCTTCTGCGTGTAAAGCAGACGTGATAACCACGGAACCACGTAACCTGTTGTGAGGGAATTCCCTTCTAGCTGTTTAAAAGAGTGTGTGTGTGTGTGTGTGTGTGTGTGTGTGTAGTTCTAAGGTTTATAGTCCGTCCGCCAACGAACACGTCAAGGTATACCTGACGCGATGGGCACAATAGAGTCTGGACTTTTAAAGGTGTAATTTTGAATTTTGAAGCTTATATAGACCTTGCCAACATGTCTGTTTAATGCCTAAATATGTGTTAAAAGCTGTGTCAACAACAGCGGTTAATTCAACCTAATTTCGTGTATTGACACCTTCCGGTCCTAGCTTTGTTTGGCGTTGTGTTATATGTGGTGCGTGCTTGTTTTGTAGTGTAATGATTATGTTTTTATCATATCATATTTGCTGGGGTTTGTTGAGGGGTATGCCTGTACCACGCCATCTTGGGGATGATTAGCGTGTCCATTTGCAGCATACTAATACTTGTGGTCATCGAACTGGGGTCTGTTCGGTTATTACTGTGTTGCATGTTTGTACGTGTTGGGGCATTTGTTGGTGTACATTTTGTTGGTTGCTATGCCTGGGGCATAGCGTGTGCGTCTGGTCTGAGGTACTGTGGCAGCAATTCCACATCTTGTTCGCGCAAGGGGATTGCTACCTCTGGGAGGGAAAGGCCAATTATGGTCGATAACGGTTTCCAGTCAAGACTGCCCCTGTGGGTTGTGGCCCACAGGTTGGTGATGAAAGGGACCGTAGGCTGTTTAAAAGATGTGTCTACTTCCAATCTCATTAAAAGCAGACCCTTTATCACGCTACGATCCTCTTCGCTACTAGCGGAGAGTATCAAGTATCAAAACGTAATAAGGATATGATTTTAACGAGATTGGTCGACTTCCAACGTGCCCTAGTTCTAAACGTTTCAGTATGTCCAAAAGATAAATTTTAGATAACGCATGTTCACGTGAGGAGAAGCTTCCTTAGGTTGGAAGATAATTTATTAGGGGCTCCGACATAAAACCTAAACGAAGAAAACAATCACAGGTTCCACGGAGGATTGAACTCGGGACCTTCTGCTAACCACTACACCACGTAACCTGTTGTGATAAATATTCCCTTCAAGCAATAATATCAAAAAATAATAATATGCAAAACAAATTGCTTAATACTATTCTAATAATTGATGACTGAACAAATGCAAGTCATGCATAAAAACTAGCGGGACGCCGTGAGGTTTATAAAAATAAAAGATTGCCGTGTGTCTCTTTAAATAGTTTTGAAGTAATGGCCAGTTGAGCTTGGTTAGGTTGCACGTTAAAGTGTTATGAAAAGGGGCATAGGGCATACCTCTGCCGAAATTAGTCAAGAGGTATTGGCGATGTGTAACGACATTCCTTGAGGTACGATGAAGATGTAGGTGAAGTTTCATGAACATAGATCTAAAACTGTTCAAGTTATGTTGCAGGTTTGACAAGTGTGACGGACGACGGTGGACGGACGAAGACGGACGGACAACGGAAAAACTGATCCCTTAAAGTATCTGCTATGCTATGTGGCGACACACAAATCTAGTCGTTATATATGTTAAATATACTATTCTATATGTCTATATAAGTAATTAATAATGATAAGTATTAATCAAATTAATGGTATCGTTTTTATCGTTTTGTAGATTTGTCGGTTTGATTTACCTTCACTTAAATTACCGCCATTTTTTTAATTGCGTGATAATTTTATTACAAGATTATTCATTGTTTTTCTCATACCCACCAGCCTGTATATCCACCTAACAAGACAAGATGTTTTATTTAAAGGGACTGGATGCGATTTGGAGGCGAGTATTGGTGTTATTCCAAATACAAATTAAACCCCTCATAATGTGCTTCAGTTTCATGTGCATGTGTATTAAAGTCTGCTGCAGATTACCTCGCATTTATGAACATGTTTGGTCTGTACATCACAACATGTTTGGTCTGTACATCACAACATGTTTGGTCTGTACATCACAACACGTTTGGTCTGTACATCACAACATGTTTGGTCAGTACATCACAACATGTTTGGTCAGTACATCACAACAACATGTTTGGTCTGTACATCACAACACGTTTGGTCTGTACATCACAACATGTTTGGTCAGTACATCACAACACGTTTGGTCTGTACATCACAACATGTTTGGTCAGTACATCACAACATGTTTGGTCAGTACATCACAACATGTTTGGTCTGTACATCGAGGGTTCAGTGCAAAACTATTGTATCTCCTTCTGTATTCATAGGTAGTTACAATAGTTTTGCGCTGACCCCTGGATAGGTTTATAATGCTACAAATTGTAGCTAGTTGATCACATTCTTCATCAAGCTATTTCATCAACACTTAAAACGGACGGATAAGAGAGCAGAGTTCAATGCATGTGCATATTACATATGAAACTGAAACACATTATGATGGTTTTATTTGGATTGACACTCATAATTCTTCCACATCGCTTGTAGTCCCTTTAAAGGGGTGTTTTATTTTGTATTATACTGAATGCCGAAAGAAACGTACCAATTTTATAATTATCATTTATTTTTGTTTATAGTTATGTTTTTAGTTGTGGGGACATTTCAAAAAGTAGTAATGAGTGTTTATTCTCTGTTGGAAATGTTTACAGGGAACAGCTTCGAACATAGATTAGGTTATGCTTATGGAAGCAGTGTGCGTAATTTGTACATTTAAAATGGTGGTGCGTTTCTTTTGGATGTCAGTATTTTATGAATGTTTGAATGTTAAAATACTGCGCAAAATAAATGTAGCACATACAATGTATGTCAGATACAAAGCCGTGTATGTTCGGGTTCAATGGTAAAGTGACATAGTTTTGACCAATAATAATGCTACAAAGTCATTTGTAAACAAAGTCGCTGATAAAAAAAAAAATCAAATATGATGGGAATATACTGTTATAGTTTATCGAAAATAATTCTCATTTCAATGAAAAGGGAGGTTATTTTAAAATTTCGTTGAACACATTTCAGCGTTTTTAAACAATGACAGAATGGACAATTCTTGTCAATGTCTAATATTAAATGTTTTCAAAGCAATACGTTTGTATACTGAAATAAGTTGTTTTTAATACATGGGAGGTAATTCTGATACTTCGTTTAGAAGATAATAAAATAACACAATTATTTAGAAAATCACATCCTAACCTAGCATTTCTAATATCTTCAAACAATTATATCAATGTTCATATGTTTAATAAAGTGGTGCTAAACATTTTTTGTTCAGTATAAAAAACCTTGTCAATTGAGCGTTTAAAATGCGATAACTTTACGGCATAACTTAGCAAGAGCGCCTGTATATACTGCCTTTAATTTATTGAAAAATGCTTTATTGTGCCTTGTGAACACTCTAGCTCCTTAATTATTCATCTTATCTTGACCAGTCTTTGGCAGGATGCTTCGAAGTTCTAAGTTCGAAAACTAGATATATCAAATGAGTAAAACCAGAGTTGGAGAGAACTGTAACTAATGTTGTAATAACTTTTAGTTCAATCCATTTGCATATGTTTCTATGAATATTGTGATGTTGAATTGATGTATTGTAACATATCTGCAATAAAATATTATTAAACTAAATCAAATGAGTAAAACCCGAGTTAAGGCCCTTGAATGATTTAAATATACTACAGTTTGCTTCATCATTGCTCTCTGGCACCGTACATTTTAAAGGACACATGGCAGTCTTGTTTCTGTTTCCTTCTAACTCGAACCCTCAGGTCCTTTTGTACTAAGGTTGCCTGATTAATGACTGATACGGGCTCGTACCTGGCCGTTCATCTTGCAGGCTATGTTACAAGCGAGTTAGCATGCTGCAGAGGTTGAATGACAGTCAAAGGGTACCTAAAGGAATCGATAATTCTGACATACATTTTCTAGCTCCGCCCTCTAGTTCATGGGTCAAGTACATTGGCCATGTGCTGTATTGTATTTTAGAGTTGTTTGTAGGTCTATAACAATTATAATAATAGACGGTAGTAATCAACAGATGCAACTTCCTGTGATACGTACCATACATTGCTCAAAAATAAACCATTTAAGCAAAATTAAAATTAGTTGTGAGAGTTGTAAATTCAGTTAAAAGGGTGACATATTAAGGTGCATATTTTTAACACATATACTGAAACGCAAAAGAAACGCAATTCGGGAATTTCCGCTAAATAGTGTATGTCCAATATGCTGATGTTAATCGAATGGTACATGACTACGTAAGATATTTCCTTTCAGAACAAACTAAGACACACATAATACAGTAAATAGTATTCCTTTTAAAGTTTTATTATTGACAGAGTACACGTTTGGCTAAAGCATAAGAGCAAACTTAGGATGCAACATTTTGCAAACTCTTTACGTTAAATACAGTACTTAACTGACTCAGTTTTTCAAAGAGGAACTTCAACATTTATGAATTTCTTGTTACAAGGTGCAGTGTGATTAAACGTTCTTCAACAGCAGAGTTGTGTCCTTTCTCTAATTAAATGCAATATGTTTTTACATGTTTTTACAAAACATATTGGGATTTCTTTGGAATATAATGTCGAATTAAGTGTGCAGTATATATATATATATAGCGGAAATTCCCGAGTTGCGTTTTTTTTGCGCTTCAGTATATATATATTTGGAAATATGGAATATAATTAGTGTGTATATTTGAATTGCGACCCGTCACCTTAGCCTATAGATTTTCTGATTAGAGAATCCATAGTTTCCAGTTGGTACCACGAGGAGGTGTGACTAGGACTTGTTGTTATATAAAGCATAATTACGTTTTATATTACAACCATTTACCAACCTTCCGGCTTCTTGAGGACAGCTCGGATTACATGACAGCGCGCTGTCATGCTGTGGGAGGAAACCGGAGTACCCGGGGAAAACCCACGTGTCCGACGAGCGGGCGACTCTCAATAACAACGCCGAGACAGGGCAACTAACCCGGGTTGCATTGATGGAAAGAGTGCGCTACCCGGACACCCTTAGCAAGAGCTCTAGATACGGATTTTGCTATTTGACTTAATTTGTTTATATATGCTTCCTTTTTATTCAGTTACTCAGAATAATTGTTGACTGCACAGTTTCAAGTTAATTGTCAAAAATGGAACTAACCATGAATTCGGAAGATGTAGATCGGCAGGATTTTAAACACTGTACATTTATGTTTCAATACGCACTGAAATGTTTTTGTTTTTCTTATAGTTCATTCATTTGCGTAAGCATAAATTGTGCAGATACGCAGCTTATCTAGAGCTCTGCTTAGCTGGATGTAGAATCTGGAAGACGGGTTGGAGATGTATTACAGCGAAGATGGATGTATAATCTGGAAGACGAGTTGGATCCAGATTTATTACAGCGAAGATGGGTGTATAATCTGGAAGACAGGCTGGAGATGAAATACAGCAAAGACGGATGTAGAATCTGGAAGACAGGCTGGTTACGTCATTTTCAGCACATTTTAGGCTATATATAACAGTCGTTTTTTAGCGGTGGATGCAGACAACCTACATTTTCCTGGGTAGAACCAGTATTACTGTATACTTTATTTTCCTGGGTAGAACCATTATTACTGTATACCTCCCTCCATTGTAAGAATTGACACATTCTCACAGAAGACGGACTGGATATGTATTACAATGAAGATGGATGTAGAATCTGGAAGACGGGAGAATATGTATTTCAATGGACATATGTAGAATCTGGTTGGTTGAATGGAGTTTTACTTAATGTTCAGCACATATTAGGCTATATATGATAGTCGATTTTTCAGTGGTGGAAGCAGACCACCCACATTTTCCTTGGTATAACCGGTAAAGTATACGTTCCGCCATCCGTAAGAATTGACACTTTCGCACTTACAAATGGAGCTCCCAGAGATGACAAATCCGGAAGAAGGGCTGGAGATGTAGATTCTGGAAGACGGACGAATAGGTATTTCAATTAACAGATGTAGACTCTGGAAGACATGCTGTTGAAAACGTACGTAGAATCTGAAAGACATGGAAATACGTATTACAATGAAGACAGGTTTAGAATCTGGAAAGTTCAGGCTGGTGAAGACGTAAGTACAATCTATAAAACATGCAACTATGTATTACAATGGACGGATGTAGAATCTGGAAGACAGGTTGACAATCGACAGATGTCTGTTGAAAACAAATGGTTAATAAAAAATGAATCAATCGTGTCCTGACCATTTTTGCAGTAGTAGGATGACAGGCTCCATCCAACGTCCGACTTCTGACATCACGCAATGTTTGTAGCTTCTGACTCCATCCAACGACTGTAACACGACGTGGCAAAAATGTGTTACGAGGCACGACGAAACAAAAATGTGTTACGGGATGAGACGCGATGTTACGGACAACGTGATTCCTGTATAGCCCCACTAGACCCCACTTCCCTTTCAGAAAATTGGGGTATAATAAAAACGTGTTACGCAAAGCGACTTCCCGGGATACGACGCAACGGAAAAAAACTGTTACGGGATGTGACGCAACGGGATGTAACGCAACGGGATGTGACGCAACGGGACAACAAATGTGTTACGAGACGCGCGGCGACGGAACAAACATTTGTTATGGAACACGAGGCTATGTTACAGACAAGGTGATTACAATATATACCCCACTTCACTTTGTGAAAGTGGAGCATAATGAATCAATATTGTCCTTACCATTTTTGCAGTGTTGAGATGACAGGCTCCAACCAACGTCTGTGACTTCTGACTCCATCCAACGTCTTTGACTTCATGTAAAAAAAGAAAACAAATGGTTAATAGAAAATGAATCAATCTTGTCCTTACCATTTTTGTAGTAGTGGAATGACAGGCTCCATCCAACGTCCGACTAAAGCTCAGGCTGGTGAAGACGTAAGTAAAATCTGTCATACATGCAACTATGTATTACAATGGACGGATGTAGAATCTGGAAGACAGGCTGACAATGGACAGATGTCTGTTGAAAACAAATGGTTAATAAAAAATGAATCAATCGTGTCCTGACCATTTTTGCAGTAGTAGGATGACCGGCTCCATCCAACGTCCGACTTCTGACATCAAGCAATGTTTGTAGCTTCTGACTCCATCCAACGACTGTAACGCGACGTGGCAAAAATGTGTTACGAGGCACGACGAAACGAAAAATGCGTTACGGGATGCGACGCGATGTTACGGACAACGTGATTCCTTTATAGCCCCACTAGACCCCACTTCCCTTTCAGAAAAGTGGGGTATAATAAAAACGTGTTACGCAAAGCGACTTCCCGGGATACGACGCAACGGAAAAAAACTGTTACGGGATGTGACCTAACGGGATGTAACGCAACGGGATGTGACGCAACGGGACAACAAATGTGTTACGAGACGCGCGGCGACGGAACAAACATTTGTTATGGAACACGAGGCTATGTTACAGACAAGGTGATTACAATATATACCCCACTTCACTTTGTGAAAGTGGAGCATAATAAATCAATATTGTCCTTACCATTTTTGCAGTGTTGAGATGACAGGCTCCAACCAACGTCTGTGACTTCTGACTCCATCCAACGTCTTTGACTTCATGTAAAAAAAGAAAACAAATGGTTAATAGAAAATGAATCAATCTTGTCCTTACCATTTTTGTAGTAGTGGGATGACAGGCTCTATCTAACGTCCGACTAAAGGTCAGGCTGGTGAAGACGTAAGTAAAATCTGTCATACATGCAACTATGTATTACAATGGACGGATGTAGAATCTGGAAGACAGGCTGACAATGGACAGATGTCTGTTGAAAACAAAGGGTTAATAAAAATCGTGTCCTGACCATTTTTGCAGTAGTAGGATGACAGGCTCCATCCAACGTCCGACTTCTGACATCAAGAAATGTTTGTAGCTTCTGACTCCATCCAACGACTGTAACGCGACGTGGCAAAAATGTGTTACGAGGAACGACGAAACAAAAATGCGTTACGGGATGCGACTTCCCGGGATACGACCCAACGGAAAAAAATTGTTACGGGATGTGACGCAACGGGATGTAACGCAACGGGATGTGACGCAACGGGACAACAAATGTGTTACGAGACGCGCGGCGACGGAACAAACATTTGTTATGGAACACGAGGCTATGTTACAGACAAGGTGATTACAATATATACCCCACTTCACTTTGTGAAAGTGGAGCATAATAAATCAATATTGTCCTTACCATTTTTGCAGTGTTGAGATGACAGGCTCCAACCAACGTCTGTGACTTCTGACTCCATCAAACGTCTTTCACTTCATGTAAAAAAAGAAAACAAATGGTTAATAGAAAATGCATCAATCTTGTCCTTACCATTTTTGTAGTAGTGGGATGACAGGCTCCATCCAACGTCCGACTAAAGGTCAGGCTGGTGAAGACGTAAGTAAAATCTGTCATACATGCAACTATGTATTACAAATAACGGATGTAGAATCTGGAAGACAGGCTGACAATGAACAGATGTCTGTTGAAAACAAATGGTTAATAAAAATCGTGTCCTGACCATTTTTGCAGTAGTAGGATGACAGGCTCCATCCAACGTCCGACTTCTGACATCAAGCAATGTTTGTAGCTTCTGACTCCATCCAACGACTGTAACGCGACGTGGCAAAAATGTGTTACGAGGCACGACGAAACAAAAATGCGTTACGGGATGCGACTTCCCGGGATACGACGCAACGGAAAAAAACTGTTACGGGATGTGACGCAACGGGATGTAACGCAACGGGATGTGACGCAACGGGACAACACATGTGTTACGAGACGCTCGGCGACGGAACAAACATTTGTTATGGAACACGAGGCTATGTTACAGACAAGGTGATTACAATATATACCCCACTTCACTTTGTGAAAGTGGAGCATAATAAATCAATATTGTCCTTACCATTTTTGCAGTGTTGAGATGACAGGCTCCAACCAACGTCTGTGACTTCTGACTCCATCCAACGTCTTTGACTTCATGTAAAAAAAGAAAACAAATGGTTAATAGAAAATGAATCAATCTTGTCCTTACCATTTTTGTAGTAGTGGGATGACAGGCTCCATCCAACGTCCGACTAAAGGTCAGGCTGGTGAAGACGTAAGTAAAATCTGTCATACATGCAACTATGTATTACAATGGACGGATGTAGAATCTGGAAGACAGGCTGACAATGGACAGATGTCTTTTGAAAACAAATGGTTAATAAAAATCGTGTCCTGACCATTTTTGCAGTAGTAGGATGACAGGCTCCATCGAACGTCCGACTTCTGACATCAAGCAATGTTTGTAGCTTCTGACTCCATCCAACGACTGCAACGCGACGTGGCAAAAATGTGTTACGAGGCACGACGAAACAAAAATGCGTTACGGGATGCGACTTCCCGGGATACGACGCAACGGAAAAAAACTGTTACGGGATGTGACGCAACGAGATGTAACGCAACGGGATGTGACGCAACGGGACAACAAATGTGTTACGAGACGCGCGGCGACGGAACAAACATTTGTTATGGAACACGAGGCTATGTTACAGACAAGGTGATTACAATATATACCCCACTTCACTTTGTGAAAGTGGAGCATAATAAATCAATATTGTCCTTACCATTTTTGCAGTGTTGAGATGACAGGCTCCAACCAACGTCTGTGACTTCTGACTCCATCAAACGTCTTTCACTTCATGTAAAAAAAGAAAACAAATGGTTAATAGAAAATGCATCAATCTTGTCCTTACCATTTTTGTAGTAGTGGGATGACAGGCTCCATCCAACGTCCGACTAAAGGTCAGGCTGGTGAAGACGTAAGTAAAATCTGTCATACATGCAACTATGTATTACAAATAACGGATGTAGAATCTGGAAGACAGGCTGACAATGAACAGATGTCTGTTGAAAACAAATGGTTAATAAAAATCGTGTCCTGACCATTTTTGCAGTAGTAGGATGACAGGCTCCATCCAACGTCCGACTTCTGACATCAAGAAATGTTTGTAGCTTCTGACTCCATCCAACGACTGTAACGCGACGTGGCAAACATGTGTTACGAGGCACGACGAAACAAAAATGCGTTACGGGATGCGACTTCCCGGGATACGACGCAACGGAAAAAAACTGTTACGGGATGTGACGCAACGGGATGTAACGCAACGGGATGTGACGCAACGGGACAACACATGTGTTACGAGACGCGCGGCGACGGAACAAACATTTGTTATGGAACACGAGGCTATGTTACAGACAAGGTGATTACAATATATACCCCACTTCACTTTGTGAAAGTGGAGCATAATAAATCAATATTGTCCTTACCATTTTTGCAGTGTTGAGATGACAGGCTCCAACCAACGTCTGTGACTTCTGACTCCATCCAACGTCTTTGACTTCATGTAAAAAAAGAAAACAAATGGTTAATAGAAAATGAATCAATCTTGTCCTTACCATTTTTGTAGTAGTGGGATGACAGGCTCCATCCAACGTCCGACTAAAGGTCAGGCTGGTGAAGACGTAAGTAAAATCTGTCATACATGCAACTATGTATTACAATGGACGGATGTAGAATCTGGAAGACAGGCTGACAATGGACAGATGTCTGTTGAAAACAAAGGGTTAATAAAAATCGTGTCCTGACCATTTTTGCAGTAGTAGGATGACAGGCTCCATCCAACGTCCGACTTCTGACATCAAGAAATGTTTGTAGCTTCTGACTCCATCCAACGACTGTAACGCGACGTGGCAAAAATGTGTTACGAGGCACGACGAAACAAAAATGGGTTACGGGATGCGACTTCCCGGGATACGACGCAACGGAAAAAAACTGTTACGGGATGTGACGCAACGGGATGTAACGCAACGGGATGTGACGCAACGGGACAACAAATGTGTTACGAGACGCGCGGCGACGGAACAAACATTTGTTATGGAACACGAGGCTATGTTACAGACAAGGTGATTACAATATATACCCCACTTCACTTTGTGAAAGTGGAGCATAATAAATCAATATTGTCCTTACCATTTTTGCAGTGTTGAGATGACAGGCTCCAACCAACGTCTGTGACTTCTGACTCCATCAAACGTCTTTCACTTCATGTAAAAAAAGAAAACAAATGGTTAATAGAAAATGCATCAATCTTGTCCTTACCATTTTTGTAGTAGTGGGATGACAGGCTCCATCCAACGTCCGACTAAAGGTCAGGCTGGTGAAGACGTAAGTAAAATCTGTCATACATGCAACTATGTATTACAAATAACGGATGTAGAATCTGGAAGACAGGCTGACAATGAACAGATGTCTGTTGAAAACAAATGGTTAATAAAAATCGTGTCCTGACCATTTTTGCAGTAGTAGGATGACAGGCTCCATCCAACGTCCGACTTCTGACATCAAGCAATGTTTGTAGCTTCTGACTCCATCCAACGACTGTAACGCGACGTGGCAAAAATGTGTTACGAGGCACGACGAAACAAAAATGCGTTACGGGATGCGACTTCCCGGGATACGACGCAACGGAA
Source organism: Cyrtodaria siliqua (assembly GCA_037043455.1). Classification (NCBI taxonomy): domain Eukaryota; kingdom Metazoa; phylum Mollusca; class Bivalvia; order Adapedonta; family Hiatellidae; genus Cyrtodaria; species Cyrtodaria siliqua. Next base: position 128,757 of record JAWPHD010005133.1, read on the forward strand.
AAAAACTGTTACGGGATGTGACGCAACGGGATGTAACGCAACGGGATGTGACGCAACGGGACAACAAATGTGTTACGAGACGCGCGGCGACGGAACAAACATTTGGTATGGAACACGAGGCTATGTTACAGACAAGGTGATTACAATATATACCCCACTTCACTTTGTGAAAGTGGAGCATAATAAATCAATATTGTCCTTACTATTTTTGCAGTGTTGAGATGACAGGCTCCAACCAACGTCTGTGACTTCTGACTCCATCCAACGTCTTTGACTTCATGTAAAAAAAGAAAACAAATGGTAAATAGAAAATGAATCAATCTTGTCCTTACCATTTTTGTAGTAGTGGGATGACGGGCTCCATCCAACGTCCGACTAAAGGTCAGGCTGGTGAAGACGTAAGTAAAATCTGTCATACATGCAACTATGTATTACAATGGACGGATGTAGAATCTGGAAGACAGGCTGACAATGGACAGATGTCTGTTGAAAACAAAGGGTTAATAAAAATCGTGTCCTGACCATTTTTGCAGTAGTAGGATGACAGGCTCCATCCAACGTCCGACTTCTGACATCAAGAAATGTTTGTAGCTTCTGACTCCATCCAACGACTGTAACGCGACGTGGCAAAAATGTGTTACGAGGCACGACGAAACAAAAATGCGTTACGGGATGCGACTTCCCGGGATACGACGCAACGGAAAAAAACTGTTACGGGATGTGACGCAACGGGATGTAACGCAACGGGATGTGACGCAACGGGACAACAGATGTGTTACGAGACGCGCGGCGACGGAACAAACATTTGTTATGGAACACGAGGCTATGTTACAGACAAGGTGATTACAATATATACCCCACTTCACTTTGTGAAAGTGGAGCATAATAAATCAATATTGTCCTTACCATTTTTGCAGTGTTGAGATGACAGGCTCCAACCAACGTCTGTGACTTCTGACTCCATCCAACGTCTTTGACTTCATGTAAAAAAAGAAAACAAATGGTTAATAGAAAATGAATCAATCTTGTCCTTACCATTTTTGTAGTAGTGGGATGACAGGCTCCATCCAACGTCCGACTAAAGGTCAGGCTGGTGAAGACGTAAGTAAAATCTGTCATACATGCAACTATGTATTACAATGGACGGATGTAGAATCTGGAAGACAGGCTGACAATGGACAGATGTCTGTTGAAAACAAATGGTTAATAAAAATCGTGTCCTGACCATTTTTGCAGTAGTAGGATGACAGGCTCCATCCAACGTCCGACATCTGACATCAAGCAATGTGTGTAGCTTCTGACTCCATCCAACGACTGTAACGCGACGTGGCAAAAATGTGTTACGAGGCACGACGAAACAAAAATGCGTTACGGGATGCGACTTCCCGGGATACGACGCAACGGAAAAAAACTGTTACGGGATGTGACGCAACGGGATGTAACGCAACGGGATGTGACGCAACGGGACAACAAATGTGTTACGAGACGCGCGGCGACGGAACAAACATTTGTTATGGAACACGAGGCTATGTTACAGACAAGGTGATTACAATATATACCCCACTTCACTTTGTGAAAGTGGAGCATAATAAATCAATATTGTCCTTACCATTTTTGCAGTGTTGAGATGACAGGCTCCAACCAACGTCTGTGACTTCTGACTCCATCCAACGTCTTTGACTTCATGTAAAAAAAGAAAACAAATGGTTAATAGAAAATGAATCAATCTTTTCCTTACCATTTTTGTAGTAGCGGGATGACAGGCTCCATCCAACGTCCGACTAAAGGTCAGGCTGGTGAAGACGTAAGTAAAATCTGTCATACATGCAACTATGTATTACAATGGACGGATGTAGAATCTGGAAGACAGGCTGACAATGGACAGATGTCTGTTGAAAACAAATGGTTAATAAAAAATGAATCAATCGTGTCCTGACCATTTTTGCAGTAGTAGGATGACAGGCTCCATCCAACGTCCGACTTCTGACATCAAGCAATGTTTGTAGCTTCTGACTCCATCAAACGACTGTAACGCGACGTGGCAAAAATGTGTTACGAGGCACGACGAAACAAAAATGCGTTACGGGATGCGACTTCCCGGGATACGACGCAACGGAAAAAAACTGTTACGGGATGTGACGCAACGGGATGTAACGCAACGGGATGTGACGCAACGGGACAACAAATGTGTTACGAGACGCGCGGCGACGGAACAAACATTTGTTATGGAACACGAGGCTATGTTACAGACAAGGTGATTACAATATATACCCCACTTCACTTTGTGAAAGTGGAGCATAATAAATCAATATTGTCCTTACCATTTTTGCAGTGTTGAGATGACAGGCTCCAACCAACGTCTGTGACTTCTGACTCCATCCAACGTCTTTGACTTCATGTAAAAAAAGAAAACAAATGGTTAATAGAAAATGAAATAATCTTGTCCTTACCATTTTTGTAGTAGTGGGATGACAGGCTCCATCCAACGTCCGACTAAAGGTCAGGCTGGTGAAGACGTAAGTAAAATCTGTCATACATGCAACTATGTATTACAATGGACGGATGTAGAATCTGGAAGACAGGCTGACAATGGACAGATGTCTGTTGAAAACAAATGGTTAATAAAAAATGAATCAATCGTGTCCTGACCATTTTTGCAGTAGTAGGATGACAGGCTCCATCCAACGTCCGACTTCTGACATCAAGCAATGTGTGTAGCTTCTGACTCCATCAAACGACTGTAACGCGACGTGGCAAAAATGTGTTACGAGACACGACGAAACAAAAATGCGTTACGGGATGCGACTTCCCGGGATACGACGCAACGGAAAAAAACTGTTACGGGATGTGACGCAACGGGATGTAACGCAACGGGATGTGACGCAACGGGACAACAAATGTGTTACGAGACGCGCGGCGACGGAACAAACATTTGTTATGGAACACGAGGCTATGTTACAGACAAGGTGATTACAATATATACCCCACTTCACTTTGTGAAAGTGGAGCATAATAAATCAATATTGTCCTTACCATTTTTGCAGTGTTGAGATGACAGGCTCCAACCAACGTCTGTGACTTCTGACTCCATCCAACGTCTTTGACTTCATGTAAAAAAAGAAAACAAATGGTTAATAGAAAATGAATCAATCTTGTCCTTACCATTTTTGTAGTAGTGGGATGACAGGCTCCATCCAACGTCCGACTAAAGGTCAGGCTGGTGAAGACGTAAGTAAAATCTGTCATACATGCAACTATGTATTACAATGGACGCATGTAGAATCTGGAAGACAGGCTGACAATGGACAGATGTCTGTTGAAAACAAAGGGTTAATAAAAAATGAATCAATCGTGTCCTGACCATTTTTGCAGTAGTAGGATGACGGGCTCCATCCAACGTCCGACTTCTGACATCAAGCAATGTGTGTAGCTTCTGACTCCATCAAACGACTGTAACGCGACGTGGCAAAAATGTGTTACGAGACACGACGAAACAAAAATGCGTTACGGGATGCGACTTCCCGGGATACGACGCAACGGAAAAAAACTGTTACGGGATGTGACGCAACGGGATGTAACGCAACGGGATGTGACGCAACGGGACAACAAATGTGTTACGAGACGCGCGGCGACGGAACAAACATTTGTTATGGAACACGAGGCTATGTTACAGACAAGGTGATTACAATATATACCCCACTTCACTTTGTGAAAGTGGAGCATAATAAATCAGTATTGTCCTTACCATTTTTGCAGTGTTGAGATGACAGGCTCCAACCAACGTCTGTGACTTCTGACTCCATCCAACGTCTTTGACTTCATGTAAAAAAAGAAAACAAATGGTTAATAGAAAATGAATCAATCTTGTCCTTACCATTTTTGTAGTAGTGGGATGACAGGCTCCATCCAACGTCCGACTAAAGGTCAGGCTGGTGAAGACGTAAGTAAAATCTGTCATACATGCAACTATGTATTACAATGGACGGATGTAGAATCTGGAAGACAGGCTGACAATGGACAGATGTCTGTTGAAAACAAAGGGTTAATAAAAATCGTGTCCTGACCATTTTTGCAGTAGTAGGATGACAGGCTCCATCCAACGTCCGACTTCTGACATCAAGAAATGTTTGTAGCTTCTGACTCCATCCAACGACTGTAACGCGACGTGGCAAAAATGTGTTACGAGGAACGACGAAACAAAAATGCGTTACGGGATGCGACTTCCCGGGATACGACCCAACGGAAAAAAATTGTTACGGGATGTGACGCAACGGGATGTAACGCAACGGGATGTGACGCAACGGGACAACAAATATGTTACGAGACGCGCGGCGACGGAACAAACATTTGTTATGGAACACGAGGCTATGTTACAGACAAGGTGATTACAATATATACCCCACTTCACTTTGTGAAAGTGGAGCATAATAAATCAATATTGTCCTTACCATTTTTGCAGTGTTGAGATGACAGGCTCCAACCAACGTCTGTGACTTCTGACTCCATCAAACGTCTTTCACTTCATGTAAAAAAAGAAAACAAATGGTTAATAGAAAATGAATCAATCTTGTCCTTACCATTTTTGTAGTAGTGGGATGACAGGCTCCATCCAACGTCCGACTAAAGGTCAGGCTGGTGAAGACGTAAGTAAAATCTGTCATACATGCAACTATGTATTACAAATAACGGATGTAGAATCTGGAAGACAGGCTGACAATGAACAGATGTCTGTTGAAAACAAATGGTTAATAAAAATCGTGTCCTGACCATTTTTGCAGTAGTAGGATGACAGGCTCCATCCAACGTCCGACTTCTGACATCAAGCAATGTTTGTAGCTTCTGACTCCATCCAACGACTGTAACGCGACGTGGCAAAAATGTGTTACGAGGCACGACGAAACAAAAATGCGTTACGGGATGCGACTTCCCGGGATACGACGCAACGGAAAAAAACTGTTACGGGATGTGACGCAACGGGATGTAACGCAACGGGATGTGACGCAACGGGACAACAAATGTGTTACGAGACGCGCGGCGACGGAACAAACATTTGTTATGGAACACGAGGCTATGTTACAGACAAGGTGATTACAATATATACCCCACTTCACTTTGTGAAAGTGGAGCATAATAAATCAATATTGTCCTTACCATTTTTGCAGTGTTGAGATGACAGGCTCCAACTAACGTCTGTGACTTCTGACTCCATCCAACGTCTTTGACTTCATGTAAAAAAAGAAAACAAATGGTTAATAGAAAATGAATCAATATTGTCCTTACCATTTTTGTAGTAGTGGGATGACAGGCTCCATCCAACGTCCGACTAAAGGTCAGGCTGGTGAAGACGTAAGTAAAATCTGTCATACATGCAACTATGTATTACAATGGACGGATGTAGAATCTGGAAGACAGGCTGACAATGGACAGATGTCTGTTGAAAACAAATGGTTAATAAAAAATGAATCAATCGTGTCCTGACCATTTTTGCAGTAGTAGGATGACAGGCTCCATCCAACGTCCGACTTCTGACATCAAGCAATGTTTGTAGCTTCTGACTCCATCAAACGACTGTAACGCGACGTGGCAAAAATGTGTTACGAGGCACGACGAAACAAAAATGCGTTACGGGATGCGACTTCCCGGGATACGACGCAACGGAAAAAAACTGTTACGGGATGTGACGCAACGGGATGTAACGCAACGGGATGTGACGCAACGGGACAACAAATGTGTTACGAGACGCGCGGCGACGGAACAAACATTTGTTATGGAACACGAGGCTATGTTACAGACAAGGTGATTACAATATATACCCCACTTCACTTTGTGAAAGTGGAGCATAATAAATCAATATTGTCCTTACCATTTTTGCAGTGTTGAGATGACAGGCTCCAACCAACGTCTGTGACTTCTGACTCCATCCAACGTCTTTGACTTCATGTAAAAAAAGAATACAAATGGTTAATAAAAAATGAATCAATCTTGTCCTTACCATTTTTGTAGTAGTGGGATGACAGGCTCCATCCAACGTCCGACTAAAGGTCAGGCTGGTGAAGACGTAAGTAAAATCTGTAATACATGCAACTATGTATTACAATGGACGGATGTAGAATCTGGAAGACAGGCTGACAATGGACAGATGTCTGTTGAAAACAAATGGTTAATAAAAAATGAATCAATCGTGTCCTGACCATTTTTGTAGTAGTGGGACGACAGGCTCCATCCAACGTCCGACTTCTGACATCAAGCAATGTTTGTAGCTTCTGACTCCATCCAACGACTGTAACGCGACGTGGCAAAAATGTGTTACGAGGCACGACGAAACGAAAATGTGTTACGGGATGCGACGCGATGATACGGACAACGTGATTCCTTTATAGCCCCACTAGACCCCACTTCCCTTTCAGAAAAGTGGGGTATAATATAAACGTGTTACGCAAAGCGACTTCCCGGGATACGACGCAACGGAAAAAAACTGTTACGGGATGTGACGCAACGGGATGTAACGCAACGGGATGTGACGCAACGGGACAACAAATGTGTTACGAGACGCGCGGCGACGGAACAAACATTTGTTATGGAACACGAGGCTATGTTACAGACAAGGTGATTACAATATATACCCCACTTCACTTTGTGAAAGTGGAGCATAATAAATCAATATTGTCCTTACCATTTTTGCAGTGTTGAGATGACAGGCTCCAACCAACGTCTGTGACTTCTGACTCCATCCAACGTCTTTGACTTCATGTAAAAAAAGAAAACAAATAGTTAATAAAAAATGAATCAATCTTGTCCTTACCATTTTTGTAGTAGTGGGATGACAGGCTCCATCCAACGTCCGACTAAAGGTCAGGCTGGTGAAGACGTAAGTAAAATCTGTAATACATGCAACTATGTATTACAATGGACGGATGTAGAATCTGGAAGACAGGCTGACAATGGACAGATGTCTGTTGAAAACAAATGGTTAATAAAAAATGAATCAATCGTGTCCTGACCATTTTTGCAGTAGTGGGATGACAGGCTCCATCCAACGTCCGACTTCTGACATCAAGCAATGTTTGTAGCTTCTGACTCCATCCAACGACTGTAACGCGACGTGGCAAATATGTGTTACGAGGCACGACGAAACGAAAATGTGTTACGGGATGCGACGCGATGTTACGGACAACGTGATTCCTTTATAGCCCCACTAGACCCCACTTCCCTTTCAGAAAAGTGGGGTATAATAAAAACGTGTTACGCAAAGCGACTTCCCGGGATACGACGCAACGGAAAAAAACTGTTACGGGATGTGACGCAACGGGATGTAACGCAACGGGATGTGACGCAACGGGACAACAAATGTGTTACGAGACGCGCGGCGACGGAACAAACATTTGTTATGGAACACGAGGCTATGTTACAGACAAGGTGATTACAATATATACCCCACTTCACTTTGTGAAAGTGGAGCATAATAAATCAATATTGTCCTTACCATTTTTGCAGTGTTGAGATGACAGGCTCCAACCAACGTCTGTGACTTCTGACTCCATCCAACGTCTTTGACTTCATGTAAAAAAAGAAAACAAATGGTTAATAAAAAATGAATCAATCTTGTCCTTACCATTTTTGTAGTAGTGGGATGACAGGCTCCATCCAACGTCCGACTAAAGGTCAGGCTGGTGAAGACGTAAGTAAAATCTGTAATACATGCAACTATGTATTACAATGGACGGATGTAGAATCTGGAAGACAGGCTGACAATGGACAGATGTCTGTTGAAAACAAATGGTTAATAAAAAATGAATCAATCGTGTCCTGACCATTTTTGCAGTAGTGGGATGACAGGCTCCATCCAACGTCCGACTTCTGACATCAAGCAATGTTTGTAGCTTCTGACTCCATCCAACGACTGTAACGCGACGTGGCAAAAATGTGTTACGAGGCACGACGAAACGAAAATGTGTTACGGGATGCGACGCGATGTTACGGACAACGTGATTCCTTTATAGCCCACTAGACCCCACTTCCCTTTCAGAAAAGTGGGGTATAATAAAAACGTGTTAGGCAAAGCGACTTCCCGGGATACGACGCAACGGAAAAAAACTGTTACGGGATGTGACGCAACGGGATGTAACGCAACGGGATGTGACGCAACGGGGCAAACAAATGTGTTACGGGACGCGTGGCGATGGAACAAACATTAGTTATGGGACACGACGCTATGTTACCGACAAGGTGATTACAATATATACCCCACTTCACTTTGTGAAAGTGGAGCATAATAAATCAATAGTGTCCTTACCATTTTTGCAGTGATGAGATGACAGGCTCCAACCAACGTCTGTGACTTCTGACTCCATCCTTGGCTCCAACAACTGTGACATAAGGTCCATCCGATGACTGACATAAAACTTCATTCAATTTCTGTGACTTGTGACTCCATCCATCCTACGTCTGTGAATTCAAAAATAGACAAGCTAATTACCTGAATGTAAACATTGAAAGTACACTAAAGGAAACATGTAGGTCTATGTAATTAAAATTTACCCTAAGCTCCAAATTAAAGAAATGTTACGGACAACATAATTATTTTATAGCCCTACTAGCCACAACTTCCCTACGTCTGTGACTTGTGACTCCATCCTACGTCTGTGACTTGTGACTCCATCCAACGTCTGTGACTTGTGACTCCATCTTACGTATGTGACTTGTGACTCCATCCTACGTCTGTGACTTGTGACTCCATCCAACGTCTGTGACTTGTGACTCCATCCTACGTATGTGACTTGTGACTCAATCCTACGTCTGTGACTTGTGACTCCATCCTACGTCTGTGACTTGTGACTCCATCCTACGTCTGTGACTTGTGACTCCATCCTACGTCTGTTGACTTGTGACTCCATCCTACGTCTGTGACTTGTGACTCCATCCAACGTCTGTGACTTGTGACTCCATCCTACGTCTGTGACTTGTGACTCCATCCTACGTATGTAACTTGTTACTCCGTCCTACGTCTGTGACTTGTGACTCCATCCAACGTCTGTGACTTGTGACTCCATCCTACGTATTTGACTTGTGACTCCATCCAACAGCTGTGACTTGTGACTCCATCCTACGTATGTGACTTGTGAATCCATCCAACAGCTGTGACTTGTGACTCCATCCTACGTCTGTGACTTGTGACTCCATCCTACGTCTGTGACTTGTGACTCCATCCTACGTCTGTGACTTGTGACTCCATCCTACGTATGTAACTTGTTACTCCGTCCTACGTATGTGACTTGTGACTCCATCCTACGTCTGTGACTTGTGACTCCATCCAACGTCTGTGACTTGTGACTCCATCCAACGTCTGTGACTTGTTACTCCGTCCTACGTCTGTGACTTGTGACTCCATCCAACGTCTGTGACTTGTGACTCCATCATACGCCTGTGAATTCAAAAATAGACAATCTAAATACCTGAATGTAAACCTTAAAAGTAAACTGAAGGAAACAGGTAGGTCTGTGTAATTAAAATTGACCTAGTTTTGTTGTGTTTTTTATTTATAACTTTATGTAAAACTGATCCAACAAGGGGCCTGCCCTAAGCCTCCTGTGGACGATCTACTGGCTAAAGATAAAGCTTATGTAAAAAGGACCATAACTCTGTCAAAAATGATTCAACCAGAACATGGCTAAAGATCGGATGGAAAATGAAGGCCATATTGTTTTAACGAGGTAAAAGTTAATAAAACTAGTTAAACTATAAAACTAGATGGGTGTTCCGCAGAACACGTGTGTCACCTGTCAGCGCTTTGTCAGTATAACAAGGTCTATTGGACCACCCAGATAAATGACCTTGACAAACTGGCCTGAGTGAAGAAAAAATAGTATTTTTAACCCCTATAATGACCTTCAATGTGACCATGACCTTTTTATTTTAGTATGGCCATGTCTATGTTGTCATGACAAGTATATATTGAAAGTTTGATAAAAATATCAAGAAATGAGAAAGTTATAGCCAATGTTAAGTTTTCTTGAAGAAAAAAATGAGTATTTAACCCATATAATGACCTTCAGTATAACCATGACCTTTTATTTTAGTATGATCATGTTGATGTTGTCCTGACGAGTACATATTGGAAGTTTTGAAAAAGAAATATCAAGAAATGAGAAAGTTATAGCCAACGTTAAGTTTTTGTGAAGAAAAAAATGAGTATTTAACCCATATAATGACCTTTAGTGTGACCTTGACCTTTATAGTTTAGCATGGTCATGTCGATGTTGTCATGCTGAGTAATATTGACAGTTTGATGAAGAAATATCAAAAAATGAGAAAGTTAAGATTTAGTGACGGACTGACGGACGACAAAGTGATCCCTATGTGTCACAGTTTTTTTCGAAAAGGCGACACAAAACTTTTTAACACAAAATCCTGATTTTTAAAAAATAAATAAAAACATGCGCGAAGAACATTTTAAATGGAAATTTGGAGTGCACGACTTGATTTTCGAACTATTTTGTTTTTAAAGGGAAACACGGCAATCTTGATTTTTTTAAAAACTCACGGTGTCTCGTTAGTTTTTCTCTTCACTTGCATTTATTCAATCATTAATATTAATTGTTAACATAGTTGAAAGCATTATTTTTTTTTTACATATTACTAACTTCTTATAATATTGCACCAATAATATATTTTAAAAATGGAAAAATACTGAAGAAAGTTGAAATCTCAATTTTTTATTTAATTATATGCAAGGAGTTTTAAAGTCAAAATGACATAGGATAATTAAATCGAATAGCAAATTTTAATATTTGAATAGAACTCAAGATTGCCATGTGTCCCTTTAAAGCTTTTCTACTGCCATGTGTCCCTTTAAAGCTTTTCTACAAAGATGCGTGCTCAATGCAAATACAAAGTCAACTCTTTTACAAATTATAATCATCGTGCACAGCAGCAGCTGTTATAGTACGTGGTACCACACACAAGGAGGTGCTATTTCCTCAGTTAGGCTAACCAATTAAAGACATCACAGATATTGCTGCATTACGCATGTCGTTATGCCACTGAAGGAACTAATTTTGTCCTTATGTGTTAATTGTATATTCAATCAGTGCATTACACGGATGACCTCCACTGATTCTACACTTGTATATGATTCCTCTGACTTAAGGAGCGTAACAGGAAAAAGAAAGTCCAGACTCTATTGTACCTCATAATACCTTTAGAATGTCCTATTAGTTTTATGGCGGACGGACTATAAACCTTCGAACCACACACACAGCGTAACAGGACCAATTCGGGAAATAGTTGATGAACTGTGAACGTATAGCTGTTACATCATGAACTTTTTGGTTTTGATGGAAAATCCGGAGATTGTACACTTAGATTTGGCAGGCCTGTTTTTCGAACAGTCGAGCTTAATTAAAATGAAAAATCCAAATTTTATTTTTAATGCAATCAAATTCAGTCAAAATCATACTGGATTAATAAACTGAGGTGATAATTTTGATGCTTGACTTCTAGACTGTCGTATGTCCCTTTAATCCATTTAATCACAATATTGAGTTCCATTGGAGCCCAGGGATTATGAACCAACATTTCTGAATTCACCTATGGCTTTTGAGACCTGATACTGTGTTGAGGAACCTCATAGCCAAAATTAATTGAACTCGGACAAGAAACAGCTTATATGCACAACTCGAGGGGAAGTAAAAGGCAAACACCTGGGTGATTACAGAAATAAAGGTTGGTTCTGCCAAGAAAACTATATCCTTGTCCATTAAATAAAAAATATTTGATCTGTATTATATCTATTTTGTACAACTAATAATTATTATGCAAAGACTGGAATCCGTATGTGTTTGTAACCTCAACTTTTAAAACTTTTGTTTCTTAAAGGAATCAACTAAACTTTCTCAGCCTATCAACATATCTTTTGCCTTTACATGTTATACATTGTATGTATACATACTGCACTGAAATAATGCCACATACCTTTTTATAAGTAGAATTTGTTCACCTCAGTATCACTATATAGATCAAGAGTCCAAACAGACACATCTGTTCCTTTCTGAGTATTTCAGCAGTATGATCAGAGATGCAAGATTAAAAAAGGATTAAACTGAAAAGCAGTTCACTCAATAGTTAAAACTAACCAATCGATGATATTTTTTCCAGTCACAACAGTTGACCAATCAGGGATCGTATTTCCAAGGTAAGGTAAAAAACAGGTGTCTAAAAATATTCAGAAAGGATTAGTTCCTTAATACAATTGTAATTGTTATGAAACTGAAAAGTAGTTCACTCTAACAATGACTTCAGTATAAGCCTTTTAGTTCACTCAAACAGCCAACTAATCAATAATGTATCCACCTTGGAAAATGAATTGTTCAGTTATACAATATTAAACATATATATGTTTTCATTATTCACTTATACTGCAGTTATTTTAAAATACATGTGTAGCTTCAAGCAATTTGAAAAACATGAAATTCTCTTCAGTACTCTTAAAGTTATATGGGTTAGGCACGATTTTGACTTTTGACCAATAAGCGTGAATTTGACCTTCTGAGGTCAAGGACCTGATATGTGCATTCGACAAGTCCTTCTCATCATGCTGCTTCAAGTAGATATGGTCGTGATATGACTGAACAATTGTTGAAAGCGACGTTTAACCCCATTCATAATTTTTAATATCCTATTTTGTGATATCACTTATTTGAAAACTTGATACCATATATTGAAATATATGACATCATATGTTCAAATAGGTAATATCACATATAATGTGATATTCGAATACCATAGGCCCTTCGTATAAGCCACGTGTTCTTCATAACAGATATAAAGTAAATATTTTTAAACAATAGCTTGTGTTTGAAAAAATGAAGTGTTTTCATATAAACATGCTAATAAGATAGATCGGAAGGGTTTAATTTAATGTTGATAAAACTTGTTACCCAACCCATTTGTCATTTATATTTCCATTGTAGTTAATTGATATTACTTCGTATGTTATTATTGGCAATAAATATGTTTAAATAAACAAGAAAGAAAGACAAAAACTCTACTCATGACTTTCTGTATTTATTCTCGCTATTTCGTGAAATTATAATTGTAATTGCAGTTGATAACTACATTCAGTTATTACAAGGAGTTTGATCGGATCACATCTGTAAACAAATCCAAGACAGTTTGATCGTCTTCACTAACACATTTCAAAATATACTTTGCTAAAAAGACATGGCTACTTGGTGTAATACAATCGCTGTTTGGGGTCTCTTCCTTCTCTTCCTTTTCCCATCTTTCAAGTGTGTCAACCACTACGTTTTTTACACGTATATTTTTTAGCAGCTAAAGTTTTGACGAATAAATGTTAGTGATAAAGATTGAATTGATTGAATTGGATTTTATAGTCGTACCAACAGCTAAGGTCATATGGCGACTTTCCAGCTTCCACTGGTGAAGGTGCACAATTTTCGTGCACGGGCGGGCACCTGGGTAGAACCACCGACGTTCCGCAAGCCAGCTGGATAGCTTCCTCACATAAAGATTCCTAGGCCCCTGAGGGATCGAACCTACAGCGGTGAGGGGCAAGTGATTTCAAGTCAGAGACGTTAACCACTCGGCCACGGACGCCCCTAGTGATAAAGAAGGCAGGGATCAAAACACCATTCGTGCTTGTATAAATTGTCCAGCATTTTGATTGCTATTAGGCCTAATGTAAATATGTTTTCCTTCCTACTGAATCCTACCTGTCTTCTGAAGAGCACGTGGACAGTATTTGATCTGATATTCATTTCTACAAACATAATTATGAAGAAAATCTTAGTTGAATGCTTAAAGTAGTCCCTACAAAATCGAATACATTTTCATTTGTTTAAATAACCTTGTCATATAATTTTAAACATAATTCTAATACACCCGCACTATATAGCCTAGTTTAAAATATCTCGTTATATTGAATGATATATCACTGTAATTTTTGCAACGTTAGGAGAATAAGCATTGCGCATTGCGCATTCCGCATTGTAACGTATGCAACGTTAGGAGACAATGCGAAAGTGTTCAGATATGTGCGTTATTTTCACATTTTAGGGGTATTAGAATAGAAATAGAACATCGTTTACGGTGAATTATCTATAATATATCACGGTTTGTCGTTCAATTGTAAACAATAATTTCACTTGCACTTCGGGCTCGTGAAATTATTGTTTACAATTGAACTCCAAACCGTGATATATTAAACGATAATTCACAGTAAACGATGTTCTATTTCTTAAGTATAAACATCGGCTACATTGCTAAGTAAAGAGGTAGGCTATCTTTAAAACGTAATTATTACTGTCCGAGATTTTCCGACCTCTATAAACACACTGGCACCAGAGTCATGAACACATATCAGTCTGTTTTAACACACTATTTCTATCCATTTGATGAATATCTATAAGGAAATCAACACAATAAACGATTTCTGAAATAATGCTACAAAGAATATTTACTTATTCATTAAGTTCAGAGAATACCTTGTCAACACAAAAAAATCGTGATTTTTCGCTTTTTCCCTGTAACAAGTAAATTTGAATCACTCAAAACATCTGGTTGTTGTTGTAACTGTTACACGCAATGTTCTGATTGGATGATTTTAATTGAAATATCCCATTAAATAGAATAGAATAAAAATCATCCAATCAGATCGCTGCGTGTAACAGTTACAACAACAACCGGATGTTTTGAGTGATGCAGATTTACTTGTTACAGGGAAAAAGCGAAAAATCACGAATGTGAAATTGTGAATTTTCAATTTAAATTTAAAGATGGTTGTGAAGGTGAAAGGAAGTTGAGGTCGTTCCCAGAATGCATTGTTTCCAGTGCCTGGGAAAACCAAGACGTCTGATGCTATTTTAGTATCGTTTCTTAAAGTACCTAAAGGAGTTTCAAACACCGGAACAAGTAATCAGGGAAATATAGCGAAAAGCCAAATAAAATGACAGGTGTCCGAAATATCCCGAATGTCCGATATTTGGCGGATCGACCCTACTTAAGTGAAGATAAACTAGCTTTAAAATAAATTTGACGCATAATTCGTTTACAGAAAACCCACTGATTTTAATGCGTTAGTAAAACGTAATTTAAATGTCGTTTAGATTTACGAAACATTCTGAAGTATATATAGAAAATAAACGAAAGTGATACAAATGTTTAGACAAATATATGTCTTGAAAGAAAATTAATTACAAAAAGAAATTACAGGTTCCGCCGAGGATTGAACTCGGGACCTTCTGCGTGTAAAGCAGACGTGATAACCACTACACCACGAAACCTGTTGTGGTCGATTATTCGCTTTAAGCTGTCTAAAAGTTGTGTTGACTTCCAATCTCATTTAAAACAGACCCGTTATCACGCTACGATACTCTTCGCTACTAGCGGGGAGTATCAAAGAGTAATTAGGATATGATTTTAATGAAAATGGTCGACTTCCTACTTGCCGTAGTTCTAAAAGTTTCAGTATGTCCAAAAGGTAAATTTCAGATAACGCATGTTTACGTGAGGTTGAAAGATAATTTGTTAGGGGCTCCGACAAAAAACCTAAACGAAGAAAAGAATCACAGGTTCCGCCGAGGATTGAACTCGGGACCTTCTGCGTGTTAAGCAGACGTGATAACCACTACACCACGGAACCTGTTGTGACTACTCTATTTAACAATAATGAATATGTGCGTAAACATTCTTTGTTATAATGTCTTCCATAACTACATCAATTAAACTTTCATAAAAACAAGAAAACACTTTGATAGTTGAAAAAGAACGACAGCTAATTTCAGGTAAAAGATCCGAATACCATCGTTTTTATAACAATAAAATCAAAAAACAATTACAGGTTCCGCCGAGGATTGAACTCGGGACCTTCTGCGTGTTAAGCAGACGTGATAACCACTACACCACGGAACCTGTTGTGACTACTCTATTTAACAATAATGAATATGTCCGTGAACATTCTTTGTTATAATGCCTTCCATAACTACATCAATTAAACATTCATAAAAAACAAGAAAACACTTTGATAGTTGAAAAAGAACGACAGCTAATTTCAGGTATTAATAACAATAAATTCAAAAAACAATTACAGGTTCCGCCGAGGATTGAACTCGGGACCTTCCGCGTGTGAAGCGGACGTGATAACCACTACACCACGGAACCTGTTCTTGATATAATCACTAATACCGAGATAACTTAAAGGGAGTACATCAGGATTTTTCTAGAAATATCTTAAATAATAAAAATGTTCCAATTCATGATAAAACACTTATATCAAATATGATGTTCGAACCATATTGTTAAGGTTTAAACTTCGAATACACCATAAAGCTAGGACGGAATCAGGCATAAAATGCTGAAATTAACCCTGGTGCGTAACCTAGGATAGCATGTATTACTGTACAGAATGAATTTCCTTGTAACTAAGGGGTAATTCTTAGGATCATTCATTATGTTTAGGCGCTTTAAAATAAAATAGAAAATAGTATTATTTGTCAATTTTAAGTCGGACCCCTAGACCCCTTTGAAAAGCCTGATGTACTCCCTTTAAGATAAACATAACGTATAATTTATTACAGAAAACACACTGATTTTAATGCGTTAGTAAAACAGTTTAAACGTCTTCTGATGTATATATGGAAAATAAACGAAAGTGATACAAATGTTTAGACAAATATTTGAATTAAGAGGAAATTAATTACAAAAAGAAATTACAGGTTCCGCCGAGGATTGAACTCGGGACCTTCTGCGTGTAAAGCAGACGTGATAACCACTACACCACGAAACCTGTTGTGATAGATTATGCGCTTCAAGCTGTCTAAAAGTTGTGTCGACTTCCAATCTCATTAAAATCAGACCCTTTATCACGCTACGATACTCTTCGTTACTAGCGGGGAGTATCGATATGATTTTAATGAGATTGGTCGACTTCCTACTTGCCGTAGTTCTGAACGTTTCAGTATGTCCAAAAGATAAATTTCAGACATCGCATGTTCACGTGAAAGATAATTTTTTAGGGGCTCCGACAAAAAACCTAAACGAAGAAAAGAATCACAGGTTCCGCCGAGGATTGAACTCGGGACCTTCTGCGTGTTAAGCAGACGTGATAACCACTACACCACGGAACCTGTTGTGACTACTCTATTTAACAATAATGAATATGTCCGTGAACATTCTTTGTTATAATGCCTTCCATAACTACATCAATTAAACATTCATAAAAAACAAGAAAACACTTTGATAGTTGAAAAAGAACGACAGCTAATTTCAGGTAAAAGATCCGAATACCATCGTTTTTATAACAATAAAATCAAAAAACAATTACAGGTTCCGCCGAGGATTGAACTCGGGACCTTCCGCGTGTGAAGCGGACGTGATAACCACTACACCACGGAACCTGTTCTTGATATAATCACTAATACCGAGATAACTTAAAGGGAGTACATCGGGATTTTTCTAGAAATATCTTAAATTATAAAAACGTTCCAATTCATGATAAAACACTTATATCAAATATGATGTTCGAACCATATTGTTAAGGTTTAAACTTCGAATACACCATAAAGCTAGGACGGAATCGGGCATAAAATGCTGAAATTAACCCTGGTGCGTAACCTAGGATAGCATGTATTACTGTACAGAATGAATTTCCTTGTAACTATGGGGTCATTCTTAGGATCATTCATTATGTTTAGGCGCTTTAAAATAAAATAGAAAATAGTATTATTTGTCAATTTTAAGTCGGACCCCTAGACCCCTTTGAAAAGCCTGATGTACTCCCTTTAAGATAAACATAACGTATAATTTATTACAGAAAACACACTGATTTTAATGCGTTAGTAAAACAGTTTAAACGTCTTCTGAAGTATATATGGAAAATAAACGAAAGTGATACAAATGTTTAGACAAATATTTGAATTAAGAGGAAATTAATTACAAAAAGAAATTACAGGTTCCGCCGAGGATTGAACTCGGGACCTTCTGCGTGTAAAGCAGACGTGATAACCACTACACCACGAAACCTGTTGTGATAGATTATGCGCTTCAAGCTGTCTAAAAGTTGTGTCGACTTCCAATCTCATTAAAATCAGACCCTTTATCACGCTACGATACTCTTCGTTACTAGCGGGGAGTATCGATATGATTTTAATGAGATTGGTCGACTTCCTACTTGCCGTAGTTCTGAACGTTTCAGTATGTCCAAAAGATAAATTTCAGACATCGCATGTTCACGTGAAAGATAATTTTTTAGGGGCTCCGACAAAAAACCTAAACGAAGAAAAGAATCACAGGTTCCGCCGAGGATTGAACTCGGGACCTTCTGCGTGTTAAGCAGACGTGATAACCACTACACCACGGAACCTGTTGTGACTACTCTATTTAACAATAATGAATATGTCCGTGAACATTCTTTGTTATAATGCCTTCCATAACTACATCAATTAAACATTCATAAAAAACAAGAAAACACTTTGATAGTTGAAAAAGAACGACAGCTAATTTCAGGTAAAAGATCCGAATACCATCGTTTTTATAACAATAAAATCAAAAAACAATTACAGGTTCCGCCGAGGATTGAACTCGGGACCTTCCGCGTGTGAAGCGGACGTGATAACCACTACACCACGGAACCTGTTCTTGATATAATCACTAATACCGAGATAACTTAAAGGGAGTACATCGGGATTTTTCTAGAAATATCTTAAATTATAAAAACGTTCCAATTCATGATAAAACACTTATATCAAATATGATGTTCGAACCATATTGTTAAGGTTTAAACTTCGAATACACCATAAAGCTAGGACGGAATCGGGCATAAAATGCTGAAATTAACCCTGGTGCGTAACCTAGGATAGCATGTATTACTGTACAGAATGAATTTCCTTGTAACTATGGGGTCATTCTTAGGATCATTCATTATGTTTAGGCGCTTTAAAATAAAATAGAAAATAGTATTATTTGTCAATTTTAAGTCGGACCCCTAGACCCCTTTGAAAAGCCTGATGTACTCCCTTTAAGATAAACATAACGTATAATTTATTACAGAAAACACACTGATTTTAATGCGTTAGTAAAACAGTTTAAACGTCTTCTGAAGTATATATGGAAAATAAACGAAAGTGATACAAATGTTTAGACAAATATTTGAATTAAGAGGAAATTAATTACAAAAAGAAATTACAGGTTCCGCCGAGGATTGAACTCGGGACCTTCTGCGTGTAAAGCAGACGTGATAACCACTACACCACGAAACCTGTTGTGATAGATTATGCGCTTCAAGCTGTCTAAAAGTTGTGTCGACTTCCAATCTCATTAAAATCAGACCCTTTATCACGCTACGATACTCTTCGTTACTAGCGGGGAGTATCGATATGATTTTAATGAAATTGGTCGACTTCCTACTTGCCGTAGTTCTGAACGTTTCAGTATGTCCAAAAGATAAATTTCAGACATCGCATGTTCACGTGAAAGATAATTTTTTAGGGGCTCCGACAAAAAACCTAAACGAAGAAAAGAATCACAGGTTCCGCCGAGGATTGAACTCGGGACCTTCTGCGTGTTAAGCAGACGTGATAACCACTACACCACGGAACCTGTTGTGACTACTCTATTTAACAATAATGAATATGTCCGTGAACATTCTTTGTTATAATGCCTTCCATAACTACATCAATTAAACATTCATAAAAAACAAGAACACACTTCGATAGTTGAAAAAGAACGACAGCTAATTTCAGGTATTAATAACAATAAAATCAAAAAACAATTACAGGTTCCGCCGAGGATTGAACTCGGGACCTTCCGCGTGTGAAGCGGACGTGATAACCACTACACCACGGAACCTGTTCTTGATATAATCACTAATACCGAGATAACTTAAAGGGAGTACATCAGGATTTTTCTAAAAATATCTTAAATTATAAAAATGTTCCAATTCATGATAAAACACTTATATCAAATATGATGTTCGAACCATATTGTTAAGGTTTAAACTTCGAATACACCATAAAGCTAGGACGGAATCGGGCATAAAATGCTGAAATTAACCCTGGTGCGTAACCTAGGATAGCATGTATTACTGTACAGAATGAATTTCCTTGTAACTAAGGGGTCATTCTTAGGATCATTCATTATGTTTAGGCGCTTAAAAATAAAATAGAAAATAGTATTATTTGTCAATTTTAAGTCGGACCCCTAGACCCCTTTGAAAAGCCTGATGTACTCCCTTTAAGATAAACATAACGTATAATTTATTACAGAAAACACACTGATTTTAATGCGTTAGTAAAACAGTTTAAACGTCTTCTGAAGTATATATGGAAAATAAACGAAAGTGATACAAATGTTTAGACAAATATTTGAATTAAGAGGAAATTAATTACAAAAAGAAATTACAGGTTCCGCCGAGGATTGAACTCGGGACCTTCTGCGTGTAAAGCAGACGTGATAACCACTACACCACGAAACCTGTTGTGATAGATTATGCGCTTCAAGCTGTCTAAAAGTTGTGTCGACTACCAATCTCATTAAAATCAGACCATTTATCACGCTACGATACTCTTCGCTACTAGCGGGGAGTATCGATATGATTTTAATGAGATTGGTCGACTTCCTACTTGCCGTAGTTCTGAACGTTTCAGTATGTCCAAAAGATAAATTTCAGACATCGCATGTTGACGTGAAAGATAATTTTTTAGGGGCTCCGACTACAAACCTAAACGAAGAAAAGAATCACAGGTTCCGCCGAGGATTGAACTCGGGACCTTCTGCGTGTTAAGCAGACGTGATAACCACTACACCACGGAACCTGTTGTGACTACTCTATTTAACAATAATGAATATGTGCGTGAACATTCTTTGTTATAATGCCTTCCATAACTACATCAATTAAACATTCATAAAAAACAAGAAAAACATTGTTAGTTGAAAAAGAACGACAGCTAATTTCAGGTATTAATAACAATAAAATCAAAAAACAATTACAGGTTCCGCCGAGGATTGAACTCAGGACCTTCCGCGTGTGAAGCGGACGTGATAACCACTACACCACGGAACCTGTTCTTGATATAATCACTAATACCGAGATAACTTAAAGGGAGTCCATCAGGATTTTTCTAGAAATATCTTAAATTATAAAAACGTTCCAATTCATGATAAAACACTTATATCAAATATGATGTTCGAACCATATTGTTAAGGTTTAGACTTCGAATACACCATAAAGCTAGGACGGAATCGGGTATAAAATGCTGAAATTAACCCTGGTGCGTAACCTAGGATAGCATGTATTACTGTACAGAATGAATTTCCTTGTAACTAAGGGGTAATTCTTAGGATCATTCATTATGTTTAGGCGCTTTAAAATAAAATAGAAAATAGTATTATTTGTCAATTTTAAGTCGGACCCCTAGACCCCTTTGAAAAGCCTGATGTACTCCCTTTAAGATAAACATAACGTATAATTTATTACAGAAAACACACTGATTTTAATGCGTTAGTAAAACAGTTTAAACGTCTTCTGATGTATATATGGAAAATAAACGAAAGTGATACAAATGTTTAGACAAATATTTGAATTAAGAGGAAATTAATTACAAAAAGAAATTACAGGTTCCGCTGAGGATTGAACTCGGGACCTTCTGCGTGTAAAGCAGACGTGATAACCACTACACCACGAAACCTGTTGTGATAGATTATGCGCTTCGAGCTGTCTAAAAGTTGTGTCGACTACCAATCTCATTAAAATCAGACCCTTTATCACGCTACGATACTCTTCGTTACTAGCGGGGAGTATCGATATGATTTTAATGAGATTGGTCGACTTCCTACTTGCCGTAGTTCTGAACGTTTCAGTATGTCCAAAAGATAAATTTCAGACATCGCATGTTCACGTGAAAGATAATTTTTTAGGGGCTCCGACAAAAAACCTAAACGAAGAAAAGAATCACAGGTTCCGCCGAGGATTGAACTCGGGACCTTCTGCGTGTTAAGCAGACGTGATAACCACTACACCACGGAACCTGTTGTGACTACACTATTTAACAATAATGAATATGTCCGTGAACATTCTTTGTTATAATGCCTTCCATAACTACATCAATTAAACATTCATAAAAAACAAGAACACACTTCGATAGTTGAAAAAGAACGACAGCTAATTTCAGGTATTAATAACAATAAAATCAAAAAACAATTACAGGTTCCGCCGAGGATTGAACTCGGGACCTTCCGCGTGTGAAGCGGACGTGATAACCACTACACCACGGAACCTGTTCTTGATATAATCACTAATACCGAGATAACTTAAAGGGAGTACATCAGGATTTTTCTAAAAATATCTTAAATTATAAAAATGTTCCAATTCATGATAAAACACTTATATCAAATATGATGTTCGAACCATATTGTTAAGGTTTAAACTTCGAATACACCATAAAGCTAGGACGGAATCGGGCATAAAATGCTGAAATTAACCCTGGTGCGTAACCTAGGATAGCATGTATTACTGTACAGAATGAATTTCCTTGTAACTAAGGGGTCATTCTTAGGATCATTCATTATGTTTAGGCGCTTAAAAATAAAATAGAAAATAGTATTATTTGTCAATTTTAAGTCGGACCCCTAGACCCCTTTGAAAAGCCTGATGTACTCCCTTTAAGATAAACATAACGTATAATTTATTACAGAAAACACACTGATTTTAATGCGTTAGTAAAACAGTTTAAACGTCTTCTGAAGTATATATGGAAAATAAACGAAAGTGATACAAATGTTTAGACAAATATTTGAATTAAGAGGAAATTAATTACAAAAAGAAATTACAGGTTCCGCCGAGGATTGAACTCGGGACCTTCTGCGTGTAAAGCAGACGTGATAACCACTACACCACGAAACCTGTTGTGATAGATTATGCGCTTCAAGCTGTCTAAAAGTTGTGTCGACTACCAATCTCATTAAAATCAGACCATTTATCACGCTACGATACTCTTCGCTACTAGCGGGGAGTATCGATATGATTTTAATGAGATTGGTCGACTTCCTACTTGCCGTAGTTCTGAACGTTTCAGTATGTCCAAAAGATAAATTTCAGACATCGCATGTTGACGTGAAAGATAATTTTTTAGGGGCTCCGACAACAAACCTAAACGAAGAAAAGAATCACAGGTTCCGCCGAGGATTGAACTCGGGACCTTCTGCGTGTTAAGCAGACGTGATAACCACTACACCACGGAACCTGTTGTGACTACTCTATTTAACAATAATGAATATGTGCGTGAACATTCTTTGTTATAATGCCTTCCATAACTACATCAATTAAACATTCATAAAAAACAAGAAAAACATTGTTAGTTGAAAAAGAACGACAGCTAATTTCAGGTATTAATAACAATAAAATCAAAAAACAATTACAGGTTCCGCCGAGGATTGAACTCAGGACCTTCCGCGTGTGAAGCGGACGTGATAACCACTACACCACGGAACCTGTTCTTGATATAATCACTAATACCGAGATAACTTAAAGGGAGTCCATCAGGATTTTTCTAGAAATATCTTAAATTATAAAAACGTTCCAATTCATGATAAAAACACTTATATCAAATATGATGTTCGAACCATATTGTTAAGGTTTAGACTTCGAATACACCATAAAGCTAGGACGGAATCGGGTATAAAATGCTGAAATTAACCCTGGTGCGTAACCTAGGATAGCATGTATTACTGTACAGAATGAATTTCCTTGTAACTAAGGGGTCATTCTTAGGATCATTCATTATGTTTAGGCGCTTTAAAATAAAAAGAAAATAGTATTATTTGTCAGTTTTAAGTCGGATCCCTAGACCCCTTTGAAAAGCCTGATGTACTCCCTTTAAGATAAACATAACGTATAATTTATTACAGAAAACACACTGATTTTAATGCGTTAGTAAAACAGTTTAAACGTCTTCTGAAGTATATATGGAAAATAAACGAAAGTGATACAAATGTTTAGACAAATATTTGAATTAAGAGGAAATTAATTACAAAAAGAAATTACAGGTTCCGCCGAGGATTGAACTCGGGACCTTCTGCGTGTAAAGCAGACGTGATAACTACTACACCACGAAACCTGTTGTGATAGATTATGCGCTTCAAGCTGTCTAAAAGTTGTGTCGACTACCAATCTCATTAAAATCAGACCATTTATCACGCTACGATACTCTTCGCTACTAGCGGGGAGTATCGATATGATTTTAATGAGATTGGTCGACTTCCTACTTGCCGTAGTTCTGAACGTTTCAGTATGTCCAAAAGATAAATTTCAGACATCGCATGTTGACGTGAAAGATAATTTTTTAGGGGCTCCGACAACAAACCTAAACGAAGAAAAGAATCACAGGTTCCGCCGAGGATTGAACTCGGGACCTTCTGCGTGTTAAGCAGACGTGATAACCACTACACCACGGAACCTGTTGTGACTACTCTATTTAACAATAATGAATATGTGCGTGAACATTCTTTGTTATAATGCCTTCCATAACTACATCAATTAAACATTCATAAAAAACAAGAAAAACATTGTTAGTTGAAAAAGAACGACAGCTAATTTCAGGTATTAATAACAATAAAATCAAAAAACAATTACAGGTTCCGCCGAGGATTGAACTCAGGACCTTCCGCGTGTGAAGCGGACGTGATAACCACTACACCACGGAACCTGTTCTTGATATAATCACTAATACCGAGATAACTTAAAGGGAGTCCATCAGGATTTTTCTAGAAATATCTTAAATTATAAAAACGTTCCAATTCATGATAAAACACTTATATCAAATATGATGTTCGAACCATATTGTTAAGGTTTAGACTTCGAATACACCATAAAGCTAGGACGGAATCGGGTATAAAATGCTGAAATTAACCCTGGTGCGTAACCTAGGATAGCATGTATTACTGTACAGAATGAATTTCCTTGTAACTAAGGGGTCATTCTTAGGATCATTCATTATGTTTAGGCGCTTTAAAATAAAAAGAAAATAGTATTATTTGTCAATTTTAAGTCGGACCCCTAGACCCCTTTGAAAAGCCTGATGTACTCCCTTTAAGATAAACATAACGTATAATTTATTACAGAAAACACACTGATTTTAATGCGTTAGTAAAACAGTTTAAACGTCTTCTGAAGTATATATGGAAAATAAACGAAAGTGATACAAATGTTTAGACAAATATTTGAATTAAGAGGAAATTAATTACAAAAAGAAATTACAGGTTCCGCCGAGGATTGAACTCGGGACCTTCTGCGTGTAAAGCAGACGTGATAACCACTACACCACGAAACCTGTTGTGATAGATTACGCGCTTCAAGCTGTCTAAAAGTTGTGTCGACTTCCAATCTCATTAAAATCTGACCCTTTATCACGCTACGATACTCTTCGCTACTATAGTCCAATCAAGATATAAGAAATAGTAGCTGAACCCGTCATAAATTGCAACATTTGGTTTCTAAGTGGTTTTGAACTCTTCTATTACTGCTTGATATCATACTAAAAGTTGAGGAAAATTGAAACATATGAAGTTTGATTTTTTTTAACATTTACGTGTACACATACTTCAAACGTCGAACATATTTTATGTGCGTTTTATCGAGTATATATATAAATTTTCTTCCACATATGTATGTTGTTTTTACAGTTAGTTTGACTCAAAATGAGTTCTAGTATGAAGCTGTATTTAATCACTAATTTAAAATGTGCCATATGTCTATAAATAGCATAAATATTACATAAGAATACCCCACCCACCTCAATTATAATGTGTAATATTATACTTAACGCTAAGTATTTTGTCACTTGTTTATATTTTCGCCATATGAATCCAAGTAGAATTTAAAAGTTACATATGTTGTGATTTGTATATATAGCATTCAGATATTATTCTCGTAGAGTAATTTAGGTTTCAGGATATCTCCGTCAACACTTCAAAGTTACATGTCGCTCTAAATACATTTTCCGTTTTCTTTAGTTAATTCAACAGACCTCAATTAACATTATAATTTCGATCACTCTCAACATTTTCGATGCTGGTTGTATGAGCAGAATTTAAACAACTGTTACCTCTGCATTCTTCACACATAGGGGAGAATTCCAGTCCGTGTTTTTACATGTACAGCGTGCCGTCCGGCAATTCGACTTACATTTGCATCTGACAACTTTCAACAAACACTCAGGTGCAGGGGCTTTCAGAGTTTGTACACCTACCAACTTCCCTTTTGCTAATTTCCAACCCAGTCTTCAGGCATGATATCTTCTTTGTCATTCCATACTTGAAGTTGATGGAACACCTCAGGCTATGATGAACTGCTGCTGCCGACGTTGGTGGTATACTTTCAGGGGTCACAAACGTAACGCTTGAAGATACTTTCTGGAAGAACTTATTGACTCTTAGTGAATCAAGTGTGTCCCCTGGTTTTACATTGTGCAAAATGACTACGGCCTCCTCCTCTGCTCGTACAATTTCCTCCTTCGTTGAATTTTCAGAACCAAAAACAGCTGCACACTCGCGGAAATTTTGATTTGTTTGAAATTTCGTCAGCGATAAGCCCTTACCAATGCCGAATAGGCGAGATGTTGTATCACATCCAAGTATAGCATTTATGAAAAGTATGTTCTTGCATATTTTTTCTCCAAGCTTCTCATTTGTTCGCTTAATGTCCCAGATCTTTCGTTTTGATTTCATGTTCTTCTTTTGTTCAGGGTTGAAGTAAATGCTGTGAGTTTCGGGATTGGCGTAACAACACAGAAGCACTAACAAATCTGTATCATCTCCGATCACAACTATTGGCGTACTTGCTGCATGTTCAACAGCCGTAGTTACTATCAGGACATCTGCATCCCCCCAATGCTTGATGTGTTTTAATTCCACTGGCATTCAGCATCTCACTTCACATGCTTATAAAAACGTTGCTTGTTCTTCGAGTTAGCAAGAAACATATCCTTTTTCATGTTCACTGTCATGTCACATAGAATGTTTATTGTCTTCCCTGCCTGACCTGCATTACGCCGTAGGTGTGCGGTATCGTTTGTAGAAGGCTCGTTAACCATCAAATATTACCACAGCATCACTTCTGTACTTGTTGATGATATATTGTGCGTAAAAATTACACATCCCATCATACGTAATACCTCGAGGCCACGGAATGCGTTTTAGTAATGCCCCACCATCCAGCACATATTGAGCATCTGCAGGGATAGTTGTGGATGGATTGAATATCAATACAACTCCAAAGTGCTTCAGCTAACTGGGGCCTGTTTGCTGCTCTAAGCAAACCATCTTTATCAAAGAGCCCAGGAGGGTAATTGCACAATTCATATGTGAACAAGGTAGATAGCTCTTCATTAGGAATCATAGCTCTAGCAGCAGAAACTAATCTTTGAAACAATAACTGCGGATCAACGTGTGCTGTTTCATCATGTTTTTTCTTCTTAAAAGAATTCTCATTTACAATAGTCCCTTCCATGGATTTCACAATGTATTTTCCAATTTCTTTGGCACTGTCAGCATTAACTGTCTGATCTGCAAGTACACCGCTAGCTATACTACCGAGAGAAGGATCTTCACTAAATTGATTTCTTGATATTCTGGTATTGCTGCTGTCTTTGTGCTGTTCACTTGATGTCGCATCGCCTGATTTACTTCTGCACATGCTGGTTAGATAACAACCAAACCGTTCTCTGGACTTCAGTCATGCCTCTACCTCTTGTGAGACCGCCAGATGTTTTCATACTCTGCATTAGCATTTGCTCAATTACCAAATCCTTAGAAAGTCCAGCCCAGTATCTGTCGCTTCTCCTAACAACATGATATCATTCTTGGAATGACTTGAATACGTTGTGATGTTTTACTTCAAGTTGTGACATGCTATATGGGTACAGATATACTGACTTAGCATACAGATTATGTCCTGAAGATGCAAAGTATGGTAACATTTCTGATAACGCATACAGATGGAGAGCCCAGTTTCCTGTACATTCAGCCTTGATAAACAATCTCAACAGTTCAACCATTTCAAGGTATTGCATCCATAACGATGCAGTCCTTCTTTTAGCCAATGATGTCTTGTATCTGTCCAATGATGCACACATTTTATCAAATATATTATCTGAACAAACTGTGTGTATGTCTATTTCATTGCTTAGCAATTTTCGCAGGAGTTCTTCTGCCACTGTCGTCATTTTGCGTTTCACCTTCTGGATTTATTATATCCGATTCAAACTTTATCAGAATATCCAAAAGTGCCTTCCCATAAGTCTGTAATACTTGTGCTTATACTTGGTTCAAGTTCTGCTCTTTCGTGGAATTGGCTTGTTTCCTCTTCTGACAATGAATTGTAAAACTCTATGGGAGAGATACATCATACACATTAGACAGCATAATACTATTAAGGACTGCTTCTATGAGAATGTGTCCCCTTATCGCTCCTGATATCGCCTTTCCACTGAGAATATGTGCAACAGCTGTATCGGCATAAATAATCTCTAGTAATTCTTGCAGTCCGGACCCTCCCATCAGATGGCCAATGCTTCCAAGAAAACTAATTTCAATGTGAAGTCCTCCCAGCCTTAAAACAATGTTTGGGATAGCACTATTTGATGGTTCATTCTGTTCTATTGCAAATGCCTTCCACAACGGAGGCTGGTCAAAAGTGAGAATCGGTGTAACGTCATATTGCTTAGCCTGCTCGCTCACGAAGTTCATAGTTGAATAAATACAGGATTCATCACTTGGTTTCAAATCGATCATCGGCATAAATACTATCGATGACTTGCCACTTGCCAGGGTGATGGCCATGCTAAACCATCTGCATGAACCCATTCCATGAGGGTGTCTTGGATTTCAGTACCAGGATGTTTTCCATAGCAGGTCAGCATTACATGTGTCATCCAAAATTGGAAGTATCTGACGTTTTCCATACTTTAATGAAGCCATACTGTTGTCCTGTGGTTTGTAAAAGCTTATATTTATTCTACCGAGGCTTATGATGTCATCTGAAGACACCGTTTATTTTGGTGTAGGCTTGCCAGATCTAGTGCTTGGAGTTGCTGCTGCAATAATGCCCATTCCATGAAATGTATTAAATCCATCAATTGTTCTGATGTTATGGTCTACATTATCTGCAACATGCTGAACAAATCTACCCGGTATAAAACCTTGAATTAAATTAATTGTTTTACACACCACCTCGCGAAAATACATGACACTTCATGTCGTCTGCATTCAGGTTCTAATTTTCTTCTGTATTATCGCTGTGTTTCCCCCAATCATACAAATATATTACATAACCAATATAACATACATACCTATCATTTATGTTGACATTATTGATAATGAATTGTTAAATGCCACAAATATGATGTGTTTGACATGTTTTTGGTTATATACATAGTGTTGAACTTAATATTTCATTTAAAATGAGATAATGTATGTAGTTAGAAATCTTCACACTTGATAAAAAGTGGGTGGGGTAATATTATATCGTCTTATTATCTAATGTGGATATTTTTATATAATAAATGTAATGAAAGTATGTAATTTTGTTAGAAATATGTTAACTTTCTAAACAGTCTTTCTTTACAAGAGTTTATACCAATGCAGGGACACATACTTATTCATAAACGACGATATGTAAACAATGTATAATTGTAAAACAGCTATGATAAAACTCCGGAAAAAAAATCAAATCAAATTCTTCGATTTTCCTCAACTTTCTTTAGTGTATACATATACATTAGAGGTATCCAAATTCATCAAGAAACCTTATGTTGCAATTTATGACGGGTCTAGAGCTAAATTGATTGGACTACTAGCGGGGAGTATCGATATGATTTTAATGAGATTGGTCGACTTCCTACTTGCCGTAGTTCTGAACGTTTCAGTATGTCCAAAAGATAAATTTCAGACATCGCATGTTGACGTGATAGATAATTTTTTAGGGGCTCCGACAAAAAACCTAAACGAAGAAAAGAATCACAGGTTCCGCCGAGGATTGAACTCGGGACCTTCTGCGTGTTAAGCAGACGTGATAACCACTACACCACGGAACCTGTTGTGACAAATATAATCTATTTAACAATAATGAATATGTCCTTGAACATTCTTTGTTATAGTGCCTTCCATAAACATTCATAAAAACAAGAAAACAGTTTGATAGTTGAAATAGAACGAAAGCTAATTTAAGGTAAAAGATCCGAATACCATCGTTTTATAACAATAAAATCAAAAAACAATCACAGGTTCCGCCGAGGATTGAACTCGGGACCTTCCGCGTGTGAAGCGGACGTGATAACCACTACACCACTAATATAAACATAACGTATAATTCATTACAGAAAACACACTGATTTTAATGCGTTAGTAAAACAGTTTATCTGAAGTATATATGGAAAATATACGAAAGTGATACAAACGTTTTAATAGACAAATATTTGAATTAAGAGAAAATTAAGTACAAAAAGAAATTACAGGTTCCGCCGAGGATTGAACTCGGGACCTTCTGCGTGTTAAGCAGACGTGATAACCACTACACCACGGAACCTGTTGTGTCAATTTCATCTAAAAATAATGAATATGAGCGTGAACATTCTTCGTTATAAAATGCCTTTTATTCATAAACATCCATGAAAATAAGAAAACAGTTTTGTTTCATAGTGGAAATCTAAGTTTAGGTAAAAGATCCGAATACCATCGGTTTAAAAAAATAACATCAAAACCCAATCACAGGTTTCGCCGAGGATTGAACTCCAGACCTTCCGCTTGTGAAGCGGATGTGATAACCACGGAACCTGTTTTTGATATAGCGGCTAGCCTAATACCGAGCTACAGAGATTATTTAACTGCTGGGATATATTATAGGGAAATTCTTCACGAGATGGTAGGCGTGTATTGTTTTTCACTGACTCGCGCAGATGTTCTTTTCACGAACTCGCTTACAGTACGCCCACAAAAACAACTCACGCTACCATCGAGTGAAGGATTTTCCTATAATCGATCACAACAGTTAAATAATCTATTTATTACATTTATAATCAGATTATGTATGATTTTAACCATAATTATTCGCTTTATTTAGCGTTATCGGCGGATGACGTCGACGTCACCAACACGTTATTGACGTCACAACTCAACGTCGCAGTTATTTATTTGTGTTTTTGTGTTCGGAGTTAGTTATTAATATTTAGCGATTATGAATATTCTTTCACTGAGAAATCCCAATAAATGTAATAAAAACTAGCTTTTTTTTAAAAATAAATGTAACGTATACAGAAATACACCCAGATTGCATTTCAGACACATTTTTGGACGGAAAGTAAAAAAAGAATGTAAAAAAATCTGACAGGTTCCGCCGAGGATTGAACTCGGGACCTTCCGCGTGTGAAGCGGACGTGATAACCACTACACCACGAAACCCGTTATGAATGTTACACTCAAAATTTAATATATATAAAGACGAATTACGATAAACCATGCGTTACCTGTACAGACATTATTGTATTCCGATAAGACACGCTAGAAGACTATAAATGATTAAATATCCTAACTTAAACTATTTATTGGAATAAATCATTAAAAGATGAAAAGAAAAAGGATCTTAATGTACATTCCGTTGAACTTTGATGGCAAAATCGGAACTGCCTCGTCAATTTCCGTAACGCTGTACATTTCCAATTACGGAAATTGACGAGGCAGTTCGGATTGATACGTAAGATCAAGTTAAAGGGACCGGCTGTTATCGTGATATATAATTATCAACCGTTAAATGAAGCACCTCGTTTTCCTTATAAAGTATCATTTTGACTTAAACCTGGTTACATATAATTAATTAAAAGGTAATAGACTACACTTCTTCGTTATATTATCAAAGGTTTAAATAGGCCCTACTGTATAGGTCGTACAGTTGCTGCAGTCATCGTCGGAACCCGTAGGTATCCGTATTAGACACTTGAGCTGGCTAAAGATTCCCCTCTCCACCCCCACACCCACAACAACCCCAGGGGAATTTTTGTAGGGTATGATTTTCTCAAAGTTCATACAAAATGAGACTTGCCAGCCATCTGAGCGTTGGGACAATCTTTTTAACATAATGAAAATATACTGTAGTTTACGTTACACCCTGTTCGTTACCAAAAAATCATAAATACATTTAAAAATAACTAGATCTTAAGTTACCAAAAGATGGCGTTCCATATGGAACGCCAAATTAGCATAAACTAAATTATTTGAACCTCTCTTCAATTATTTGAAGAGAGGCCTAAATCATTTGAAGAGAGGTACAATTTAGCATAATTCTTCATTTGAATTAGATCTCGCTTCAATTGAATTGAACCTCTCTTCAATTGAATTATACCTCTCTTTAATTGAATTAGACGTCTCTTCAAATACTTGAAGAGAGGTTCAATTAATTGAGTTTAAGTTAATTTGGCGTTAATTTTGCGTTCCAACGCTAAATTAACATAAACTCAATTATTTGAAGAGAGGTTCAATTCAATTGAAGAGAGGTCTAATTTATTTAAGAGAGGTCTAATTCAATTGAAGAGAGGTCTAATTCATTTGAAGAGAGGTCTAATTCAATTAAAGAGAAGTTCAATTCAATTGAAGAGAGGTATAATGCAAGTGAAGAGAGGTATAATTCAAGTTAATTCAAGTGAAGAGAGGTATAATTCAAGTGAAGAGAGGTTCAATTCAATTGAAGAGAGGTATAATTCAAGTGAAGAGAGGTATAATTCAAGTGAAGAGAGGTTCAATTCAAGTGAAGATATGTATAATTCAATTGAAGAGAGGTATAATTCAAGTGAAGAGAGATTCAATTTCAATACTGAATTAGGCTTTACTTTAATGCATTGACAATGACATTTTTTTTACTAGTAATGGAATCTTCCCTTTGTTACCATGTATCTTTCTTTTAAGACAAACCCCAAATAATAATCATATTTTGTCCCCATCCAATGAAAGTTAGTCGGTTATTTGGACACAATACTACTACAACTAACTCTTATTAAAGACAGACACAAAGGAATGTATATATTTTCACTCTACAACCTATGTCCAATGTTCTTTGAGTATGACCATTGGAACTATGCCAAACACATTCCAGTATATTTAACCCTTAACCTGCGTCCATTGTAAACCCAGATCAGCCTGATCAGGATTTACAATGTCCGGCTGTTGATCAGTCATTTCCCCAAAACACCCCTTTGTCACATAAATGGAATGGTCTTAATTCAAAGAAAGAACAGTCCATTATATATATGTAGCGGGTTAGGCGTTAATGACAACCTAAGACTGGACACAACCCGTCTTCGGGTCAAATGAACTTCTCCAAAACAGAAGATTCAGTGTTCCTCGTCCACAAGTCACATAAATATTCAGCAACTATCAATCGCCATGCAAATGTCCAGGGTAACATCATTGCATTCAGCAGAAAGTATGCAGCATACCGGTAATACCGTGGTGCATAACACGTCTCTGCAGTCTGTAGAGCAAAGCTGGTATAGGCTACTCTCCCGATGGCAAATGTGGAATCAGAAATTATTTCCTCGCACAAAGAACTGCATCCATCCCAAACAAAGAACATCGAGTGGATGCAATGACTACGAGTTATACTGCTGATCATCTGTTGTTCTAGCAGAGAGATGTTCCTGATAATCTACAACAGCAGCAGACTGAGAAGGCCATAGCATATATTGTCAATGACTTGTTAATTGATACGCCGACCCGATCCCATTCAAAGATCTAATCGAGCCAAATTGTAAACCTTTTCATCAGCTGAAGTACCGAAGAAACTTACACAAATAACAAAGTGATTTAGACCAAAGCAGACCCCACTATATTTGGTTAACTGGTGCCCTTACTGATCAAGCATAATATAGATCTTAAGTTGACGCTATCAAATCCTCTGTGCTCAGCACCATGGTCCCTTGTAACTTAGAGGCAATTACACAGCGACCTACTGAATATTATACTGTGTATGTGTTTAAAGGTAACACAACACTTCAGTCAGCCTTCAGTTCCTGGTATGTTTGACACATTGGCAGAGGTGGTGTACTTCCTAAAGCACGTTGAGTCGACTTTGTGCCAGGCACTTACGTCCCTAGATGTATCAAGTAGTTTGAGTGCAAGAGACAAGCTGAGATACAACCAGTGGCTTTGTGCGGAGAAATAAATAAATAATTAAGCACGTAACGTTTAATACATGAGGTAAAACATATGAGCATTGGCATAATTTAATGTTTTTTAAACTTTATTATTACAATCGATGATGTTTAGAGGAATGCCGTAAAAAACATCTTTATTAGTTAATTAGCTGATTTTTCTAGATGTCTGGTAAAACACAGAAAATAATTATTAATTATTTATAAAAACATCAACACCCAATATAACGGACAATACAAGAAGCAAACATTGACACAAATTGTTCAACATCATGAATACGTATGTCTGTAATAACATATAATGTTTGAAATAATTTTTTGATATAAAATAGTAA
Organism: Cyrtodaria siliqua; assembly: GCA_037043455.1. Classification (NCBI taxonomy): domain Eukaryota; kingdom Metazoa; phylum Mollusca; class Bivalvia; order Adapedonta; family Hiatellidae; genus Cyrtodaria; species Cyrtodaria siliqua. Next base: position 163,294 of record JAWPHD010005133.1, read on the forward strand.
ATGTTCTTCATTTCTTAAGCTAAACACCATCATTCAAAACAAGGTAACGTAAATTATGGTAACGTAGGCTTAATAACGCAGGTTTACAATGTATAAAACGAAAGTGACACGAAAGTTTGTGTTATAAAAAGCATGAATAATGAATAATGAAGACAATGTAAAATACAACCCTTTTTCCATACAATTTTAGTCATCAAAATGCAGTAAAATTATTATTTATTTATAGGTAACGTATTTTACACCCTGTAACACGATAGCGCCCCGATGCTCACATGGCAGACAAGTTGCAAAATACCTCATACATAATGAGCTTTTAGAAAAATAGTGTCTACAAAAGTTAGCAATGACATTTATTTCGTTAGTGTTTTGTATGTTAAAATAATTATTAATATTACGTATACCCACCACCACCATCAACCACTATCGGTTCCTGTCTATCTTTCCCACCCCACCCCACCCACCCCATCCAAAACATTCAATCCAACCCCCTACACCATCCCCAACACCCCTCCCTCACCGTGCGTGCGCACATACACATACACGCCTCATTAATAAAAAACAAAAGAAAAGAACACATTTTTTTTCTAACAGCATCTCCATGGCCGATGGGTTAACGATGTTGCGTTGTAAACCTTCGTAAATGACGTAAACATCATACAAACAATTCCTTTCTGACTAATGCCCAAATTCACTGATTAAGCATCTTTGATGTATAGTCTCATTTGCATAAATATGCAAATTTAAAAAACCTCACAATGTTTATTGTTGTCATGGTATTTATTCATCCCGTTATCGATGTATTAAATCTGATAAAGCGTTTAATTCTCCCATTCAACGTTAGCTAAAAGGCAGATAATATACAGATACTTATCGGTTCATCAAACCATGAATAAGTACTTTTATCTACATTTTTACCTACCATTCCCCCCGCCGGGAAAAAGGCAGTAAAGGAATTAAGTGATTTAAGGTATAGATTTTCGATAACGGAGTTTAACGCATAATGAATTAAAAAACAAAAAGATTGTTAATTGTTTTATAATTCGTGGGTTTATTTTCAATGATATTGTTTTATCACAAAACATGTAAAAAAAAAAAAAAAAAAGTCGCATAAAATTATTTTATTAAAAAGTTTCCACTTAAAACAGGTTAAGTTACCGACATATTTTTTTGTAACTTAAAGGGACATACGGCAATCGTGAAGTATTTATCAAGCATTGACATTAGCACCTAGATTTTTTAATTAATTAAAAATAATTTTCATTTTAACTTTAAGCCTGCTTGCATATAATAAAGTAAAATATACTGTGTAAAAAAAGTTTTGGACCATGGCAGTGTTCGAACCCGTACAATGATCGCTGAACCATGACATTCAACCATAACCCTTATTATCTCAGTCTTATAATTCACAATAGATCAACAATCAACAATAATTATCGTTTACAATGAAAGTTTGCGAAAAAATAATAATCGTTTTATTAGTTACTCGAATGTGTCCGTAACTGTTACTTTGTATGGACTTTGCAACATTTTTTACAGACCCTTTGTGTGTTCGCGATATATTTTTTAAATCAAATCTTGTTTGGAATTTAATGTTTCTGGTACCAAATTAACCGAGTAGGGCAGACCTTGGTTACTAAAAAAAGATACTTAAATTTTGTCCACTAGTTTTATTTTTATATGACTTTATATACCCTGGTCCAAAACTTTTTTACCGAGTATATATGGTTGATGGTTTAGTAAAATCACGAACTTTGTAACTTGCAAAGACAATTTGATTTCAACCATTCAATTAATTATAATTATATTTTTTTCAGTACGCAATACTATGAATAAACCTGATATAAAACGAGTTTTGAAATCATATAAGATTGCCGTTCGCCCCTCTAAGAATAGATTAAACGACTTGAATACAATACAGTGTATTGCTACATTAAAGGCCACAATGTTCTATTGTATATGCCCCACTATGAGATGTAGAAACCATAGTATCACATTACGACTTGAATAAATGAGCGTTGTCTTATATAGATATTTTGTCGATTACACAATTGAACGACATCTGCTAAATTTTCAACATTTGGAATGATACTAAATTGTAGATTTCAGTTTAAAAAAAAAAGGCGACGCCATACATATTAGTTAATTAATGGTTTTGTATGGTTATATAAAATACTTAGATATACGATCATTTTAACATATAGTTTATAATATGTACTAGGTGTTGGTTAAAGGGACACACGGCAATTTGAAGTGTGTGTCCAGCAGTACAATTAGCATCGCGGTTCTTTAATCCGGCGCAGTCGGTAGCGCGGCGGATTTGTAACCGGAGGCCCCGGGTTCAATCCTCCGTGGTGCCACTGAGTTCCGTCGGTGTGTTCTTAGGCAAGACACTTTACCTTAGCCTCGTCCGTCGGATGGGGACGTAAACCGGGCGGTCCCGTGTATCGGTCTATCCTCCGAGCACGTTAAAGAACCATAGGAATCTATTCGATAATAAGAGTAGGGCAGGTTCCCGGATTCCTATGTATCCTTCCCCTCTCTCTGGGGCGGCTCTAAATAACCTATACTGTGTTGATGAGCCGTTAAAACGACATTCAATTCAATTCAATTCTTTAATCCGGTATCATTTTGACTTTAAAACTGCTTGCATAAAATTAAACACATTTTTTCCCTCGATATTCTACCAAATAATAAACATGTAACGTATTCATATGTAGCAACAATTTGCTGCGAACGTTTCTAATAATTACTATTTATGATAACAAAAGTGCATGTTATGTAGAAAAAACTAACGGGACGCCGTGAGTTTTAAACAAATCAAGATTGCCATGTGTTTCTTTAATAAACTCAGTAATTGTACTATTCAATGAAACTCGGTATAAGTATGTAATGGTAAAACTAATTCTAAATTAAATTTGTTCGACTTCCGTCAAGATTTGATACACATATATGGACACTGGTTAGATTATTTCTACCATTCTCTAATAAAGATTGAATGCGCATGTTTATAATTATACGAGACAACTCTATTAGTACATCGGGCTGGTCACTTTCTGAGATACCACTGACCCGTTTGCAGGTAGGCAGAAGAGCATGTTTTGATCAATGCTTTGTATGGTGTTTTACGTCATTTTTAACGCATATATGATGGTCGATATTTTTTTGGTGGAGGCAGACCACCCACATTTCCTGGGTAGAACCAGTATTGTACACCTACCCCATCCGTAAGAATCGACACGTCCTCACTTACAAGTCGAGCTCCCAGTGGGATTCGAACCCGCAGCGGTGAGAGGCGAAGGTTTACAACGCAACGTCGTTAACCATTGGGCCACGGAGACGCTCGATTTTTACATGTATAAGCGGTAGCTCAGAAGATATGGCCTTGTTAAGTTTAGTACGTGTAATTTTGCGGATATTACAGCGGAGTATGGGTGTTTGTGTGTGCGTGGGTGTGCGAGGGGTGGGAAGGGGAGTGGGGAAGGAGGGCGCGTGGGTGTATGGAGAGGAGGGCGCGTGGTCGAAGTAAGAATGCTGCCTTTTGTTATCATACGAGTGGGTCATTTCAAAGCTGAGGTTCTTGACACGAGAAAAAAATATTTATTTAAAGAATGTATATATAAGACGCAAACGGCTTTTGCCATATTAATTTGGAAAGCTAATTCTTTTTGCCTTACACTGAAGACTGTCATGGTCCTAAAATGTGGTGTCCGATTTCCAAAACATCCGATCAAACAGTTAGGGGCTATATAACTTAAAACTTACAATGGTTAAAAGGAGGAAGGGAGGTGGGGATTGTGTTACAAGTATGGGATGTGGCATGGGAGGGGTTGTGTTACAAGTATTGGAGGGGGTTGCGTTACAAGTATGGGAGGGGTTGTGTTACAAGTATGGGAGGGGGTTGCGTTACAAGTATGGGAGGGGGTTATGTTACAAGTATGGGAAGGAGTTGTGTTACAAGTATGGAGGGGGTTGTGTTACCAGTATGGGAGGGGGTTGTTTTACAAGTATGGGAGGGGTTGCGTTACAAGTATGAGAGGGGGTTATGGGAGGGGGTTGTGTTACAAGTATGGGAGGGGTTGCGTTACAAGTATGAGAGGGGTTATGGGAGGGGTTGTGTTACAAGTATGGGAGGGGCTGTGTTATAAGTATGGGAGGGGGTTGTGTTACAAATATGGGAGGCGGTTGGTTGTGTTACAAGTATGATGGGGGTTGTGTTAGTATGAGGTAGATTTACTTTCTGATGAGTGCATTTATTTCCAATAATTAATAAGACAAGGTTTTCTATTTAAACAGAAGGACAATATAATACTATTGAGAAAAAAAGAACTAAGTTCATTCGTTAAAGGGACACACAGCAATCTTGATTTTTTTAAAAACTCAAAGCGTCCAGTTAGTTTTTCTACATAACAGAGCATATTCTCTATAAAAATAACTTGTCCAATCATTAATATTAATTATCAGAATAGTATAAATCACTGTTGTTTGCATATTATTAACTGTTGATTATATTGCACCAATAACATATTTAAACGTATGGTAGAATAAGACGAACAAACGAAAACTCAACATTTTATTTAATTATATGCAAGCAGTTTTAAAGTCAAAATGATACTGGATACAATACATCAAGACGCTAATTTCAATGCTCGATAAACACTTAAAGGTTGCTAGACTGGGTACACGGGCGAATCTTTAAGGAAGGAAGTTACATGTCCTTGGACCCATCAAAGAAACCCGGTGAGGCTCAAAACCGTGTTTACAGGATGCACGTCTACAGTGCAATCTACACTTAAAGCGACACAAGGCAACCTTTAAGTGTAGATTGCAATGTAGACCTGCATCCTGTAAACACGGTTCGAGCCTCATCGGGTTTCTTTGATGGGTCCAAGGACATGTAACTTCCTTCCTTAAAGATTCGCCCGTGTACCCAGTCTAGCATCCAAACACGTTAAAGGACCACATAAATATCTTCGATATTAAAGCGACACACGGCAATCTTAAACTCGCGGCGACCCGTTAGTTTTTTTCTCTTAACTTGCATTCGTTCAATCAACAATATTAATTGTTAAAATAATTCAAAGCAAATTGTATTATTGACTTTTTATAATATTGCACCAATATTATATTTTGAAAAAAGGTAAAATAATGAAGAAAATTGAAATCTCATTTTATTATTTAATTATATCAGGGACTCATATACATGTAATATAGACGGATCCTGATTATATGCAACCAGTTTTAAAGTAAAAAAATGACGATAGATAATAAATCGAGGAGCAATATTAATGTTTGAATAAAACTCAAGATTGCCATGTGTCCCTTTAAGAGAAACTATGTGTACACGATTTTTGATTAGACTTTTCATTTATTAGGACCAATAATCATTTATTGTTGGGTGTTCATCTCTTGTCTTTGTATCATATGGGCATAACCCCTTTTATCATATAATGTTTTATTTCTTAGTACAGATGACCAGTTGTCTATGAACACATGCCATACACCATTGTACCTTATCGGCTGTGGACATGTCTGGACGATATTCGAGAGTGACAGTAGTGATTAGCATGTTTAAATTCGATAATTGTTACTTAAATTTATTAAAAGAGACTTATAGGCCCCATCCGGGTGTTTTTGTAACTGTTCTTGTAAAATCTACTTTTATATTGTTATACACATAGTTATAATAAAATATTTACCTACTTACTTACTAATTTACAGATATTTATAATAACATCAATATCAAATAATACTCTACTCTGCCTAATATAGTATGCTAAACCATTTTCAAGTACAATATGTCAAATATAATATTATACTTGTTATCACAAGCATTCATTTCATTCTGACAGATTACTTAAAACCCCATCTCACAGACACAAATATTAGTTGACATTTTAACCCTTTAACCCGTTAAGCACAACTATAATAGCTTTTGCGTCCAGTGTAAACCCAGATCAGCCAGGTTGATCAGGGTATACAATATCCGGCTGCTGATATTTCATCCCCACCCCAAACACCCCTTTGTCACATAAATGGAATTGTCTTAATTCAAAGAAAGTCCGTTATATGTATGTAGCGGTTTAAGGGTTAAACATTTAGAGTACCTCTTGGGAGAAATTCGATTCGAATTTTGAAACCATCAAACACGTAAGTTGACACATGATTTTCCGATGACAACTTTTGAAATATTTGAGTTCTACTAATAGTAGGCTGTTCAAGTACATTTTAATTTAAAATGGTATTCATACGGTTATAACCCATACAGACCCCCATAGCTAGCAGATCCCTGGATACTCCTTCTAGAAGTCCGGCTCACACACGATCAATTCAATGTTTCTAATAATTAATATTTATGATAACAAAAGTGCATGTTATGAAGAAAAAAATAACAGGACGCGATGAGTTTAAAAAACAACAAGATTGTCATGTGTCGCTTTAAGCGGTCATAGACAATACAGACAAAGACCTGCCGATTAATTATAAATATTACCATTGTGGGAAAGGCGCCATTTTACCATTATAGTTCCCAAAACTTTGAAAAGTCAATACAATTTAAATTAAGTGCTTTGTTCCATGTGTAGTACCCCACTCCATCACCCCCTAGTCTGAAATCCTAGATCCACACCTGATATTCATGTGTATATATGCTCGTCGAATTAAACTTAAGTCAACGCATGTAAGGTCACGAATGCAAGGTCAAGTATAAGTTTGGGATTGAAGTATGTCGCATATTTGAAAGTGAAATAAGGAAACCCTGAACAACTGTGATATACATAAACATACATATGCAAATCG